>KI919652.1:0-28919 GCA_000473525.2 Anopheles melas | reverse complement strand
TTTTTTTTTGCTTGATTTTTGCCTTTTAAAGTATTTGTTTGAAATTTTCCACTGCAGCTAATGTCCTCCAATAAAAATAAATTGTTTATCTAAGCCATATATTGCAAGGAAAATTCAATGAGACGAGAACGAGAGATTAATGCTAAAAACTTCACAGGATCTTTACCAAAAATATATGTAAAAATACAAACAAACTTAACTAACCAACAAACAAACTCTTTCACATTGCTGGTACCAATATATGGATACGCTAGCAGCAATTTAAATGCGATAAATCCCTTCATCGTCCCATTCGCAAACCGCACCCTGCAGGCGAGATTGTAAAGTTCAATGGCCTTTATCATCCTCCCTTCGGTCAGTCAGGCTTACAACTTCCGGCTCAACAGAACCTGCTGTTTGTGTGTATTTTGGGGAGTGGGTGTATGTGTGTGTGTCGGTTCACTAATTAACCCTGAAGAAGAACATTGCCGAAGGTTGTTCCCTCTCAGCTTAGCTCGGCCTAGCTCAGCCCATCCACCCCGGCCATTCGATTCCGCCACCACCACCTACTAGGGGTGGAATGTTTCACGCACTGGATCAGAGACTGGACAAAGGGAAATCGGTTCCGGTCACCCTTAGGTGCAGTAACATCTGTGATGTTTGAAAGTTCCAAATAGTCTTAGAAAAGTTTGATTCTTTAAATTTGTTTGTTTTAAATGTTGTCTTAGATTTAAAAAAAAAACACGCTGAAATACTGTAACTTTCTCTTACCTTAGTGAGCGTGTTTAAGTACTTCTACGCCGCTCGCCCAACGACATCCGGATTGCACTGTATTGGTACTGGTAGGGAGGTGAGGTAGAACTGGTACAGAGGCAACACGGACGTTCCGAACACCTCTTCTTCTTCTGCTTCTACTTAATACACACTTTCTTCTTTTCTTATCACAATATTATTATATCTTCTTTTCTCTACTATGTCGCGCTTAACTTGTTGCTAGTACAGTGGGATACATTCACGTTGGTCGGTCACTAGCGATCAGGCGAGAAGACAAAACAGACAACGTTCGATCATCGTTAGATGAAATTCCGAAACAACTTTCAATCACATTACATTCACACAAGCATAATATGTTTTATGTTGCATACGCTTCTAAATATATTCGGCATTTATTGCCCCCGCCAAGAAAAATATTTTTTAACGACATTGGATCCACCATTTGTGCAATCAAAGTTTTTGTTCGTGGAAAAGATTCGACTGCAGAAGTTTTACACAACACCACAGGGAATGTAAAACTGTTTCTTTTTTTTTTTTTGCTTCGCACCCAAACCCGATTTATAGTTTCTGTTGAATCGATATTTGTGACTTTACGAAACAGTTTAAGCTTCCGCCTAGTACATAGGGGCCGGAATAATGATAATAAAAAAAACGATACCACCCAATACCCCCAATCGCTCCCCCACCAAACGCATGAATCCATCATGATTCTTGAGGAAATAAAAAAAAAGGAATGCAACCCCCTTCGATATTTTCTTCTATTTGACACGGAAACTTGAAAATAAAAACTTCCAACGCTCCCACCTTCCCACATGGTCCGAAGCGGGATTCAACAAAGGAAGGATTTGTCGTAAATCAAACAAAAATAATCAATTTTGCTCCAGTTGGGGAAAACGGGAGCGTCGTGGAGAGACGCTGAACAACGCCGAAATGGAATCGCGTGAAGCAGTTTTAAAAAGGCATCGAAACGCACTTTTGCACCACAACAAGTTCTACTAAGTTTCACAAATGTTCCCCCTTGTTGGGGATATGCACGCATCGAAAACACATTATTTTCGCGAATACTTTTCGGCACGGAAGGGCACACATTGCACAATTAGTCGCACGCTGTTGGATTCGAGCATGCCCTCCGAACATTCACATTTTCGAAAATCCTACAGGATTCTACCAGGAAAATCCACCACAGATCACATCACCACTGATTGAACGGTCTAGTGTTCTGCGTGTGTGCCTCTGTAATGTCCTGTAATGTCTCTGCCTTCAGCTGCGGGCAACACTTCGGGCAAGTCACTCCAGGACGCGAGCAGCACACAAAACTTACGGGCACAAAACTTCACAACGATAAAACGCAACACCTAACTAATCATTTCAAACACACTACAGCGTCCGTCCGGGATGGTATATGAGCGCACACAAACAGTGCGAATATTGCGCGCGCGTTGCCGCACTACTTGCAGTCGAACCGATGCCGGGCCTGCTTTGTTGTATTATATGTTGTTGCCGTGTGTGGTTACACTTTTGCCTACTTTGATTCACAAAATTCCCCCCCCCTCCCCCTCCCCCCTAAAAAAAAAAGATCTCCAACCCCTCGTAGCTCCGCTTCCGTCTGTGCGTGTGAGTGTATGTTTTTGCTTGTGTGTTCCTGGGGTAGCCGGGCTACACGCGCCGTTCCGGAGGCTACCGCTTCGGACGCGACTTTTTTACAGACTGACTGACTCGGTGCGGCGAAGGTGTGCGCCAGACTCGGACTCCCGAGCGGTCGCGGTTCCGAGCAGCCGTCGATGTAACCACCCCGCCCGGTCCCGTGTCCGGCTGCTTAAGGGCACGACAACACCCTCCCCCACCTCCCCCTCGTATAAGGCAGCAGCAAAAAAGAACGCACTCACCCCATTCCGTGCAGCGACCGCGCGCACCGGACAACACATGGCAACGCCGAGGACGAGCGCGAGACAGAGAAGTAGAGAGCGAGACAGAGAGAGAGAGAGAATGAGAGAGAGAGAGAGAGAGAGAGAGAGAGAGAGAGTGCACGGGCGTGATACAGAGAGAGACAGAAAATGTCAATCCTACGCATTTGTCGTCCTGAAGGCAGAAGGAGAGCAGTACTTATGCAGAACGTTTGAACAAGACAGCAGGAGTGGTTCAAACGGTGGTGGTTTTGGGGAACAGGACAGCAGCCAGAGAGCGGAACAGCATGCAAACTTTTCTCCTGCCGATTTTTATTTCACGTTGGTGTGTTCAGGTTCCTTTTCCACCAACACACGTTCGTGCGGGTGTAGTTGTGTGCGATCAGTTTCCCTTTCGTTTGTCCTGTTTTTTGTTTTCCTCGTATTTTTGGTTTGGTTTCTGCAATGAAGGCGCCCACTCGGTAAAATCGCTTGCTGGGGGAAAAAGGATATTTGAATTTCTCTCCCCTTTGGTGAGCACCGCCGCTAGCATCGCCGCTCCCTGCACATCAATGCAGCTCGAAGGAAGGTTGCAGTCGCATCGCACTACACGCTGTCGACGCAGCTGATGGTTGGGAAGTGAGAAGGACAGAACGTGCTAAGGTAGGCACGATTTTTGACAACACATCCCTTTACGGCGTGGAACGTGTACAACTGGAAGGGAAGATACGAAAGGAAAATAGAAGAAACAAAAAAAAAAACAAATAATCCACCCTCGCACATCGGTGCGGTGCGTTTTTCCGATGATATGCACTTCGCTTTATGTTTCTCACGTGCATGCTGTGCACAAACACTTGCACACACAGCGAACAGTTGCGATTTGATGTAGCCCAAAAGCACACATGTGTTCACCTTCTACAATCCCTTCCACGAGACTTACTTTGATAAATGATATTTTTTTGTAGTAAGAATGAAACAATAAACTTTACATTCGTTCATTGGTTAATATATTTCCGTTTATTTAAACATGTTTGTTCTCGTTTTTGCACTTGACTGTTTAATCTGTAAACGTTTGTGTGAAAAGCATTTTTCCGATTTTTGTTTTTGCACACCCAACCACTTTACACACACACTGCAATTTGCACTGCACACACTGTGTGTTTCTCTTCCCCCGCCTGCTTAGCAAAAATTTGAGTGGAAATCCATCCCCTAGCCTCAGGGTACCACCACCAATTGTCACCACCACGTCGAACCGTATTTACTTATCTCTCGGTACACCACGTTAACAATTTTTGTTTTGTGTGCGCGCGCATATTTCTTTTCTTTTGTGTTGCCTTCGCTTGCATGTAACAACAGCCGAAAGGAACATACATTTTGGAACCGCTCTCGCAAAAAAAAATGAAACGAGAAGGGGAATTCAAATTCGAACACACCAAAGTTGCTCACGCTCCTTCGACTGTACAACTTCCCCTTTTGCAGACAGCGATGTCGGTTTTACCAGCAGTGCACTCAGCACGCTTGGAGCACAGTGCAAATATGAAGGTGAGGTCGATTCATGCATATGCTAGTTTTGATGCTCCTACAAATGATGTTCTTTCGCGTTTCAGTTGCCCGTTGGTGTGCAGTTTGGCAGAGCTCCGTTGCTATACTGTGTGCGCTTAATATTCTACATAATAAATAGTCTTTGAAAGATTATTATACGGACAACAAGCTAGTGATGGATATTTTATGTGCATTTACCTCAGAAGAGCTTAGTTTAAATGTTTAAATACTTAAAAAAAACCTCTTAAAGCTATGTTTTACACAGCGCGAGTCAAATGAAAACTACTCAAATTCAAACATTATGCACTTTGCCTTACACTCAACCGCCTTCCATTGCACGAGCTTAAGCGTGTTGGAATAAACCTGAGCTTACGCGAGCGATAGAGAGCTAATTTCGATCCATCTACAACATACACCTCCCTTCAGTCACATTCTTAAATTCTGTATCGATTCAGCGCCAGCTCTACCTGCATCTGTATGAGATTCTTGTTTTCTTCAAATATTTCCTTCGCCAGCATCTGGCGCTTCTGCTCGAGCAGCGCGTTTTCCTTCACGTAATGTGCCATCAGTTTATCGTACTCCTCGCTAGCCGTCAGCGAGGCGTCCAGGCTGGCGGGCGCATTGTTCGCGCACCCATCCATCACTAGCAGCTTCTTCATCTTCACTATCTCATTGCGCTCCGTTTGAATGCGGGCCTGCAGTTGCGCTTTCCAGTTGACCAGCTCTTGATTCTCCAGCTGCAGCCGTATGAGCGTCAAGTACTCCGGATGGTTTTGGGGCAGCAGCAAAAACCCGTTGTCCGTCACGGTTACCTTATCACTTACCGGGACCGGGGCTTCCGAGGCGACCGGTTGACCAGCAGCGGCACCGTCCGCTTTCCCTGCCATGGCTGCGTCGGGAGAATCGGCTATGGACAGTTTGCGCTCGGCCGGGGCCGTTTCGTCCGGCGTTTCTTGGGGTGTGTTTTTGGCTTCCGTGTTTGTGGCCGACTCGGTTGAGATCGCTGTTACCGTTTTGATCGACGACTCATCGTCCGAGCAGGACAGTTTCGCCTTTTGCAGATTCAAATCAATCGAAATGTCACCATCGACCGTGTCGTCGAGGCTTTTCTGTACGCAGTCGGACTTTTTCTCGAACGAGCGTAACTTGCGCTGCAATGAGTGGGAGGGAAAAGGGTGAGGCACTGGGATGCGCAATGTTTGCTCATGTGGTTTAGCCATACGCGCTGTATGGCAGAAACGGGTTAGTAGGCAAACTTACCTTCAGCTGTGTAATAATGCGCTGCACCTCCCAAAGCTGTTCTTCGCGCTTCTTCGTCACAAAGCCGGCATTCATTTCGGCGTGTATTTGTGCCAGCAGACTTTCCTGCTTTCTTAGCTCGGTCGATATTTCCTCGGGTGTTTCGGGTAGATTTGGGCTGGATGCTGTTATTGGTGGAACATACCTGGAAGTGAACGTGGAAAGCGATATTAGCTGTAGAAATCTAGCTTCACTCAACGCAATGTCTCCATACTTGAGCAAAAAGCTAGAAAGAAGCTTCACTCTAGTCTTTTTAAACATCACGACGGCAGGTTTTCTACGAGCACGAGACGTATTCAACGGTGCTTTTGAGAAAACTGTGCCAACGAGCGTAATGCACTACACGCGAACAACCATTGCTTTCTTATCTTGAGTTGTTTGAGCTATGCTGACGGTACACAACTTATCTAGATACACGGGCAATCAGCCGAAAGCCAAAACAACCCTACCAGATACTCACTTATGTAAGATGGTGTCGGCAAACAGCGTGCTACAGTGGCACAGTATCGCCACGAACAGGCGGTGCGACATCTGGAGCGTCGGACTCAGCAGCATCGCAATGTTCTGCGCGTTCATCTTGGTGAAATCTTCATTCTGCGTCACGGCATCGACGTGCATAAACATCCAGGACAGCAGGGTTCGGTTGCAGCTGGGCAGCTGCTCGACCAAGCACACCAGCTCCTGCTCCTGCTGGGAAACCTGCGAATGGGAGGCCACCTCCTCGAAGCGCGACGACAGATCGGTGGTAAGTATCGGTTCCGGCAGCTCGCGCAAAAACATCTTCAGCAGTCCGCAGGCAATCGGTACGTCCATCTCACCGCTGCACGATCCCTCGCGGTTGTTGTACGTTCGCTTCAGCTGCTGCAGCTTTGTCTTGACCGCCTCCACCTTGTAGATCTGTTCGCTCTGCAGACCATGCTCCTGCAGGTAATCGATACAGTCGCGCACAACCAGCGGCAGGTTAATGCCGTCGTGGCAGCGGCTCCGCTCGGTTGCCAGGCCCAGCGACACGCCAAAGATGGGTTGTGCGTCGCCCAGCTCCAGCACCTCCTCGCTGACGCTGCCCTGCTTCAGCTTTTTCTCCTTCTTGTCTTTCGATTTTTCCTTCTTCTCCTTTTCCTTCTTTTCCTTGTCCTTTTTCTTGTCCTTGTCCTTTTCGCCCTTCTCCGGCGGTTTCACGCTTTCCTCCTGCTTCGACGTTTCCGGCCTTTCCTTGTCCTTTTCACGCGACTTTTCCCTCTTTTCCTTGCTCTTCGACGGAAACTTGAAGGTTTTCGATTTTTTCGTTTTCGACGGGCTCCTGCCAAAGAGAAATATTGATTTACTCCACATACTCACACCGGTATGCAGTGCACATGGAAATGGGTGCACACAGAGCGGGCGTTCTTCTGCACTGCACTGCAAGTGCGACTGAGCAGCACACATGCTGCTGCTGCTGCTGCTGCTGCTGCCGCCGTACACTAATGCACATGCACTCCCACCAGACCCCCCCCCCCCCCCCAACCCCCTGGGTGAGAGGAGGGAGGAAGCAGCGCTCTTACTTTGTTTCGAGCTCCTCTTCCGGCGAGCTTTCACCTTCCAGAGTGGCGTAAGCTGTTTTCTTTTCCTTCTTATCCTTTCTGCGGCCTATGAGCAGCTCCTTTTTGCTGACCTTTTCCGGATCAGCGTCACTAACTGTTGAATGTGACCAAAAGACAAAAAAGCAGACAAAAGAAGAAACACCTCAGTTAGCTCTCGCATCTGTTCGGTCCCCGACCGAAAACGGGCGTGTCGTGGGGTCCTATCGACGGGATACGCACAATCTTTGTCATCTTTTTTGCTTTTCCCACTAGCATCGGAACCGTACAGGCCGGGAAAATCTTTTTCCACACAATCGGGACTATCGAAATCCATCGCGACTTTGCACACCACGGGAAATTGATCGGGAAGGTGCGCGATTTGTTGTTGTTTACTTTTCTTTGCCCCAGCAGCGAATGACATCTGACGGGCTGCAAATTCACCACACCATTCAGCGGCGCAGCTCGGTGTGGTGTAATCTATTTCACCACCCCGCAAGGATTTCAAAGGATCTGCCGTTCACGGACCGTTGTGAGGGTATTTCTTTCTTGCGCTTTAAATTAACAATATGGAACGAAGTTCGAAACTGGACTTTAATTACAGGAGGACTTTTAGTTTATTAGTAAAATTTACAACTAACAAAAACGTGATTAAAACATTATGCCGGGGTAGACGACAGGAGCACAAACATGACCCATAGATGAAGCACGGCCACATAAACTATCACAAGAATGCGGATCAGTGGGTAGCGACGCAGAAACACGCCCAACCGTATGCCGATCGAATCGAGCGACGAGTATGCCCGTTTCATTCGCCGAGCGACGTTGTTGTCGAATGGCGTTTCGAGCATAAAGTTTGGGACTTGCGATTTGGCTGCAAGGTAGAGAGAAGCAGATTAGAAATAAATTAATTTGTACTCCTGCATCACCCACAAGTCCAAGGATTGTGTGTTTTTACCATCATCAGTTACGTTGCTGTTTAGATAGACTGCCCGTTGCTGCCTCACTTGTGATGCGGTATTTCTATACTGGTTCTGGAACAAAATACAGTTTCGTTTCCATTAGAAAAATACAAAATTCAGCGTTTGATTTTACATATCGAAACCTACCTCCAACTTTTCCAGCTGTATTCGAAGTGCGTTCCGTTCGACTGTGACAGTTTCCAGAGCCGTTTGCTTTTGCACTAACGACTGCGTTAACGAAGCTAGCCGATCTTCCTGATCATTTAGTGGACTAACTGGTCGGGTGTGGATTTTGTTCCGAAGTTTGCTGTTCTCCGACTCTCTGAAAGGGAAAAAAACACGCTTAAAAGGAGTTCACCAATACAGCAAAACACCCCTACTCTAGTACATACTTTTCATGCAGTCGTAGCGTGAAGCTGGTGCGCTGTTTAATCAAATCCTCCCGAACGGATGCTAGTTCCCTTTGCTTCAGTTTAAAGTCATCCTCCAGGACGCTAAACTTATCAGCATCCAGCAGAATTTGCTGCTGCAGCCGTTGTACATTCTGTTCTAGTGCGTGTACTGTTACCCGCAGCTTTTCTTCCGCATTCATCCACTGCGCTTCGCGCTGTTTCATCCGGTCATTCAGGCTGGTCAGCTCTTCCGCCAGGTTAGCTTTCTCTTGCCGCGTTTGTTCCAGCTCTATTTGCAATATCTGTTCCGCATTGCTGTGCTTGGTGTCGGTTGAATCGGTCGAGTCCGTTCTACCGCTGCCACTCATCTGCTCTTTCAACTGTTCAATCGTTTTCTCTTTCAGCTGCAGTGTCGCATGTGCCCGAACGCGATACTGCTGCAGCTCGGTCAGCGCATTTTCCGTCTCGAGCCTTGCCATGTCCAGCTTGGAGTTCAGCTCCTGCTCACTCTGTATGTGTTTGGCAATCGTTGATTCCAGCTCGGAGATGGATTTCACGTACTTGCCGTTGGCCTCCTCGAGGCTGAGCAGCTTTCCCGCCAAAGCCATTTTCTCCTCGGACAGGTTCTGGCACAGCACCTCGAGCTCGAGCAGTTTGCTTTCCGTCTCGCCATTGCTAAGCTGCTGCGACAGTGTACTATCAAGCTCACTTTTCAGCTCGTCCCGTTCGGCCTTAATTTCGGCCAGAACTATTTTGATCGCTGCCAGTTCCTGCTCGATGCTGTAGCTCGGTTCCGATTTGCTGTAGCTTGCATTTTCCGCCACTGCCTCACTCATATCGATCACTGTGCCTTCCTTCTTCGAGTTCAGCGAACTGCGCCTGGACGATGCTTGGGACGCATTCAGCTTCTCGGACTTGGACGATTGTGTTTCCACCTCCGCGTCTAAGCTTTTTTCGTTCGAAGCACTCGACGCGGAGCGCACCATTCCTCGGGCTGGTTTTTTGTTCAGCAGCGTGCTTTTCTGGACAACCCGCGGCTTGGGTGCTGGCTGGTGCGGAGGAACCTCATTCGTCATCACACTGACCTCGAGCAGGGGAGCACCTTCCACATCATCAGACATGGGACGTGTTTGCAGCACCGTCGCCGCATTCTGATCAATTTTCGTGAGTATGTTCTCCGCTTTGCCCGCCAAATCTTGGAACCAGGACATGGCGCATCGAACGTTTTAATACTTTCAGCTTGGAATGTTTTACAGGAACTCGGTTGAAGATGGTGCACACAGATTGTACGTGAAATTGCTTCTTTTTTTCTGTGTGTTGTGGAATGTAAATATTTACGTCTGTCACGCTGAAGGCAGCTGTCAAAAGTGGCAGTGCTGCCAGCCAATGTAATTTTCGGAGGCAATTTTTACAACTAGGTTTGTTTACATTTCCACCTTCAACGAATATCCTTTTTTTTTGGTGCAAGTGCCCACATTCGATTCGTCCCGATGGGTGAACGATACTTTGCCAATCCTTATGATGACTACGACGAAAAAACGCACGGCAAGGAGGAGAATCAGCTGGTCGCTCGGGAGAGCGTGCTGGAGCTTATCAAAAAGTACGTGGACATAATTCAACAAAATGTAAACAGCAAGATGCGCGACGATCTCTATGTGGGAATAGCAGGTTGGTATTAATTATTTACCAAGAAAATTGCTGCAATAATGCAATAAATGTTCAACAATCTCCCCTTAGGAATTGCTTTCATGTTTTGGAAACTTGCACAGTCGGCTGAAACTAAGCACATGTTTCCATGTTTGGAACTTGCATCGAAATACATTGACGAAGTTAAGCACCACTCGAGGGAAAAACGCGATAAATCGAGCAAAAATGCCGTTGCCTTTCTGTGCGGTGGTTCCGGCATTGCGGCCGTATCTGCTGCAATCGCCAACGAAATGGGAAAACGGCAAGAGATGGAGAACGATTTGGAAAGCTTCCTACAGGGATGTCCACCGTGTGCCAACGTCAAAGGCACCGACGCAGATGAAGTGCTTGTAGGACGGGCCGGTTACCTACACGGAGCGTACTGGTTGAATCAAACAATCACACCAAAACCAATCGAAAACGAAGCGATTTCCGAAATATGTCAAACGCTCATAAAGCGTGGCCGCAGTGTAGCACACTCACTGCGCTTAGCGGTCCCTCTGATGTATGAATACCATGAAAAGACGTATCTCGGTGCGGCTCACGGAGTTTGTGCTATCCTGCACGCTCTGCTAGAATCGCCCTGGTTCGATCGGGACGCAACGGATCGCTTCAGCGGTTCCCCTACCAAACTAGCCGACATCAAAAGTACGATCGATTACGTGCTCACGCTACAGGATGGCGGTGGAAACTTTCCTACGCGAATCGATTCGAGCCGAATGCTCGTCCACTGGTGCCATGGATGTGGTGGAGCGATTTATCTGTTCGCTAAAGCCTTTCTCACCTTCCGAGAGGACAAGTATCTCGATTGTTGCAGAAAATGCGCCGACGAACTCTGGCACCACGGACTGTTGCGCAAGGGGCCGGGCATTTGTCACGGGGTAGCCGGTAATGGGTATGCCTTCCTGCTGATGTACCGTTTAACGGGTGAGAAGCGTTATCTGTATCGGGCGGTAAAGTTTGCTGAATTTCTAAACTCAAGCTCCTTTGCAAGCGTGCTGCTTGCACCCGATCGCCCCTTCAGCTTGTACGAGGGGTTGGCGGGGACGGTTTGCTTTTTGGTCGATCTGCTCACCCCCATGCGGTCCTCGTTTCCGTTCATGGATGTGTTCGAACGAAAATGTGTTTAAAAATAAAATTAACCATTTATAAACTCCCAGACTATGGACTTAGTATCGAGAATGGACTCCCGAACCAAAAATGCCGAATCTCACTTCGCTCTAGGTAAATAATTGCAGCGTAGCAGAGTGAAAGACGGTTCCGGTATGCACAACCACAGTGCGCTGTAACTTCGTGCTTGCAACTATCAACTATAAACAGTTTATTTCGTTGTTGGCCGCTCGCGGATTGATGTAGCGGGCAGCCTGCTCGCCGAAACTCACCTGCCACAATCATGCCGAGGCACGTCGCGTCTGCATCATCCGCGCCACAACGGGGCTGCGTGACCTTGGCTAGCCTGCTGGGCGGCATAACAATCGAACGTGGTACATGGCTGGGAGCGCCAGCCAGCAACCAGCCCAACGATCGGTTTCAACGTATAAAACCACCCCCGGGAGTCTTTGGTGCCGTCAGTCGTTTTGACGGTCAAGTTCAGAACAGTTTGCTCACCTGCGGAAAAGGTGAACCGATTGCCGATCAACCACCATCATGAGGATCGTCGTAGCGCTGGTGGTTGTCCTAGTGGCGCTGGCCGTGGCCGACGCAAAGTGCAACAAGTGCAATCACAACGAGTGTGAATGTGAGCTGAAGATTGCCCGCGGGCCAACGCCTCAAGCGTTCCCATTTTTCAAGAAGAAAAAGTGCAACGTTACTAAGCCGCTGGAGCTGAAACCGACGCCGGACGTTTGCTCCTGCGAACAGGAGTATCGCATTCGTCCCTCCTGCTCGGAGCACATCGAGCCGAAGTTTGCCAAGTCGCGATCGTGCGAGTGTGGTTTCGATCATCATCCAGCGCAACCGAAACCGTAACTATAAAGCGCGCCATACACTTGCGCACCGACGCCCGGTTACGCAACGCAGTCAAGACTAATGTTAAGCGGTTATTTTATTTTTATTTTTTCCACAGCAAATATTCCGTCGACATGATCAGCCGGCAGCTGGCCATCGAGCACGCAAACAAGCAAAGAATCCCGGAAACAGACCTGCACATGTACATTAACCCGATGGCACCGCCACCGACGCCCAAGCGCGATAGCATCGCGGAGGAGCAACTGTACAAGCTGCACAAGCACGTGCTCGAGCTGAAGCCACCGAAGCGGAAGCGCGTCCACTATCGCGTCCACTCGTCGGAGGAGGCGGAAGGGGCACCGTGCAATCCGAAGGATCAGAGCTACTTTGACATCTGCTACGGCAAGGTGGAGGTGAAGGAGCCGAAGTTTAACTTACGTCCGCAGGATGGGCCAGTGTGTGACAACTGCCAGGACAAGTCGACGGCCGAGGAGATGGACGACTCGGAGGAGGACTATTCTCGCGAGCAGCCCATCAAGTACTGCTCGAAGTGTTCGAAGACTAAGAGCAAATGTGGTTGTGCGACGTGTGCCAATAGTTACGTCGAAGAGACGGAAGAGGACGACAGTCCGTACTTCCGTCGGGCACGCTCTTCCGATGATAGCGTATCGGGGCTGGTAGTCTAGGATGTGAATGGGAGGGCAGACAATTTCGCTGATTTCCTGTTGTGATATGCTAGTATAAACCTAGTGGTTTGCTGTTCCACATTTGCATACATGCTTGTACATAATAACAAGAAAATATAATGTTTTTGTGATAATTATATCTGAGGTGTTGTGAGAGTTTTGATTTCTAACGTCGATTTCAGGTTTCTTACGTTTCAGCATTTCAATGAGATAGTCTATAGCTATCAACAATGGATAGAGATGGTCTGTTCTGCTCATTAGACCAAGAATCATGGAGAACATAAATTGAGATATTTCATTCCATCACTTCTTTATTGATACTAAATTCCATAAAGTCATTAACCATGGAATTCAAAGTTTTCCTTAAAGTCTTCATTTAAAGTTATTAGAACGATCTGATTGAATGGTCAGTCATTCTTGATCTTCTTTTGCCGGATCCTTTCTATAACAGAGTCGTGTGCAACCCGAAAGATTCTACCCAAAATGACCATAAAACTGCTGAAATTCCAATTATTAATATAATACAAATTTAATTATACGTCCACATGTATTAGAACTTTGCCCTAGCATTGAATGATCTAGGCTATGTTTTACATAGCAGGATCATACAAACCCAATCCAGTATTTTGAAGAGCGCCCGGTCTACATGGGATTTGAAGTCTTCAGAACCAACAAGTGGTTTAGTAATGCATCGATTGGTTCCAATACGGGAGCGTTCTGAAATCACCCCATCAACCTTCATCTTCATTCATTCAGCAGATCTTCATCTGCTGAAATAAAAATCCAAAATCATCATCCAAAAAAAGTCAAAATTGTACAAAATAACCTAAATTACGGACATCAGACATTAAAGCCATTTTTACCCATAGCAGTATGTTAGTCACCGCTGTGTATAGGAGGCAAGGTGAACTAACGTCAGCCGCAGATAATACCATTACCCACAGACGGTACAGACTCAACCAGCAAAATTTTGCCAATTTTCGTGCACAAAAACGATTGTAGTATTAAGACTTAAGACGGATAATACAGATTGAACTGTGAACGATCACGTCTGCTTCAATGATTCAAGTTTCTACTTCATCAATCATTCCAGTCATTATCGAGTAAGCTTCTTCTCCACCATGGACGCTTATTTGATAATCCAGTATCATTGTAATGACGTGCCCGTAACAAGGTCACTCTCGACCTGTTCGTGTCTACAACGTACTACATGATGTAACGATTGTACTGCCAAACGCATGTATGTAAATTAAAATATTTATGAAATGTTTTATTATTTTTATTCATTATTTAAAGCGTAGACTGCCAACTACAAACCGCACGTGCTAAAAAGTGCTTACCAAACTACCTGCTAATCTACGTTTAGCAGGCGAGAGTGTGATTCAACAATCTCACAACCTACCCAACACTGGCGCATTGCGCGTTTATCTGCCTAAACGCTTTGATGCGCCGGCGCTTTTTCGCGCAAATGAAAAGCTTCACCACACCTTGCGCTCCAGCTTGCGTTGGCGCGAAATGCTTATCGGACACAAAAATCCTTACCACAGCGTGCCAAACGTGGCCAAACATGCTGAGCCCGTGAGACTCCACTGCTATGCCACCTATGGGGAGTTGTGTTGTTCCTACGTAGTAAAACAAACCGCGCAATGAGCTCACCCGTTTGCACTACGTGACCTTTCTTGAGGCGCTTTATGTAACGCTTGGCTACCGTTTGTAATCGTTCTACGCGAAAGCAAACCACTGTCGACCATCGTACCATCGACGGCGCGTGCACTCCCCTGTTATCCGAGCACTTCGTAATCTGCCCCTGTGGGTCCGAAATGTGCGCCGGCGTGCTGTAAGCGGCAGTTTGGTGTTAGAAAAGTTATAAAACATTCCCACCATAGCTGGTCAGCTTCCAGAGCTCACTTGTGACAAGATGAAGTTCGTTGGCTGGATCGTGCTTACCGCGGTGGTGCTGGTGATCGGCGTCGGGGTGCGAAGGGGCGATGCCCTACCCGCCCGCGATGGCTATCCGCGCGATCCGTGCTGCAAGGACTGTCCCGCCTGTCGGCATCATTTCGACGTGGAGGCGCCGAAGGATCCGGGCTGCCGGAAGCTGCACAACTTCCACTACGATGTGGAAAAGTTTACCGACTGCCATAAGGAAACGTACGATCGGTTGGATGCGGCCGTCGAGGATTTGCCCGAGCGGGGCTGCCGGAAGTAAGTGATCGCACAGTGATGCGGATGCGGGAGGGAACAGTTCTCTTTAAAGATTTTGGTGTTTTGATGTGTTTGTGTTGCGCATGTAGATCGTACCACTATCACTACGACGTCCAGAAGCCGTGCTGTTGCGAGGAGGAAAACTACGACACTTACGATTTCGAGGTGCTGGAACCGAAAAGGAAACCAAAGTGCTCCAAAGTGAAGCTGGAAGCGTACGCGGATCATCCTGTGCGGGGTAAGTTGGCGCGACTGTGCGATCCGTTTTTGGAAGTGAGTTGTCGTGACAATCTTCACCATTAACGTCCTCCGTTTGCTTTCTATTCATCGTTACAGAGTGTCAGTGCGACTGCCGGAATAGACGGTACGTGATACAAGGGGTGAACGGTAGCCGAACGCTGCCGGACGACGATAGTGATCGTAATCGCATACCGAGAATGCGCCGTAGTATTATGGATCCTTTTCAAACGGATCACCGCACAAACGCACCATGCGAAACTGGCGCACCGATGCACTTTTTCTACTCCACCCCACAGCACGGGCCGGGGAGGGCAAGCTTGCGCGCCAGAAGGCTTGCTTTGCGCCGGGACCTTCCGCATCGATTCAGGGCAAAGCGCAAAGAGTTCGATATGACCGGTGGGAATGGATTTTGGTGTCGCTGTATGCCCTTGGAGCGGGATCGGGATGGCTATGTACAGAGCGGTACACCGGACGAGCTGGTTGGTGCGCCGGTAAGGTCATCGGCCGCCCTCCGGGGTGGCCCCGTTGAGCCTGCCGTGTACGTTGGCGACGCCTCGAACCCGGTGACGTACGAGCAGATCAAAAAGCATCTCGATGCCCTGCCAAAGGAAGACTACGGCCCCACGACGAACGATGTGATCGGCAATTTGACCGTACTGTTCTATGATATTTATCAGCAAAAGCATAAGAAGAATTTAACCCTCCCGTTGAAGTACGGTACGCGTACCGTAATCGACCAGGGGGATGGCATACATACGTACGACATTGAGCCGATCGAGGGGGAGTACAAGCCGCCCAAGTTGAATCGCATTGCGAGCAAGGGTTTGCGCCTGATCGGCAGGAAAATTGACCGCAAAACGGATCCATCCGCTGCGCACCGAAGCAATCGTTTGCGTAACCGGCCACGAGAGGGCGCTTGAGGGTTAATTTGAATTGTAGGCTTTAACGTATTTTAAGATAGATTTATTGTACATGCAGTGTTAAATCGATTTAGTTTAATTTTACTCCATTACTCTCTTCTCGAACACATCATTAGCTGACCTGGACGATCGTGACTGGACGATCATTTCTTCGACTGGGCCACGGCACACCTGGCTAACCTGGTGGACGTTGTAAAAGGACAGGACAAATATGTTGAGGTGACTTGTTTCCAGACGCGACGCGTACCAACATGGACTTGAAGCATTTCCACTTGAGAATTGCTCAGACGATCGGACGAGAAGAACAAACTTAAGTGTAAAAAAATAAAAATAAAAAAGGACCAAAACTGAATTAATGCTAAATGTTTTATCAGTTGTTTTATGCCACGGAAAACCAAGTAGCAAGGGTTCTGTTTAGTTGGTTGGATAATCTGGGTGGTCTATTGGATAGGCGTGCAAGTTTTTACAAAGCTGAACGGGATCGATTCCCATCTGGGGACCATCTGATCAGTTTAGGAAGCTTTTAGAATCCGACATGATCAAGAAAACGTTGGTCTATCGATAAGAATCTTAACGAGTGAAAGCGAACGTGAAATTTGATAATATTTTACGATATAACCATCAAATTGTAAAGCATAGTGTACACCACACTCTTTGAAAAAAGATTCTATTCAACAAATAGTTGCTTTTATGATTTTATTTTATAATTTTGTATATAATAGTTAAGGAATGGAATGTTCATGCTTTCGGCTTATAAATTGCCAAATTTCCATTAAAAATGAACGAGAAAATATTATTTCAACACCACCTAGTGTTGTGTTTTAGTGACTTAGTAGTACACTTATTTTTGTTATCTTTATTTAATTAAATTTTCACATAATAAATACGTTGCAATCCTCATTCGTTCGTGCCATGCTTCCTATTCTATAGCAGTTTATAACAATAATTCAACAAACAGTTTCACTAAACTCAATAATACTCCCACGATCCATCATTATCACATTCCTCCCCACTACAGTCTTGCTTCGATTCCTCCGAACTGGCCGACGACTTCCGCCTTCGCGTGTTATACTTCTGCGGCATCCGCCGGTACGCAACGGGACGCAGACGACCGTCCCGCGTATACAGCCGTTCCCGCGATTCATTCGACTCCCCGGGCTTGGCCTCCACGCCATCGCTCTTCGGCTCATCGGAGGAACTGCTTTCCACCGTACCATCACCCCGAGAGGATTCCAGCTCCTCCTCGTTTGTGGGCTCAAAAATGGTCCCACCAGAGTCACCATCCGACCGGATAAAAAGTTGCTCAAACTTTAGCTGCTCCCTGGACGCGTTTTCTTCTTCCGACGAATCAGCCCGCTCGGCGTACTTCCGCTTCCGCATCACCTTCCTCGCACCGGGCTTATCGCGACCGTAGTCTTCATCTGCCATCTCCTCCTGTTTCAGCTCCTCGTTCGTTTCCTTCTCCTCACTACTCGAATAGTGCGGCGCCAAATAGCGCTGCGGACGTCTTGCCGCCTTACAACTCTCCTCCGACTGTTGCGCCAGACAGCGCATCAGCTTGCGCACGCTACGGTTGTTGCGATCGTACACCTCGTGAAGATACTGCCGGAAGCAGCTCGGCAGGTTACCTTCGTCCAACTGCTGCTCGAGCGAGCTGAACTGTTTTGGCGAACGGTCCTGCTCCAACATTCCGTTCGGATCGGTTTCCACGTGCCAAAAGTGTTGCAAAAACGTGTCCGCATTGTCATTCATCGATGGTTCGGAGCGAGATCCTCGTGCGCGTTTGCGTTGCTGCCGCTTTAGCTCATCAACGCTGGGATAGATTTCCATCGGTCGTACGATGTCGAGTTCACCGGTCGCCTGTCGTTTCACTTGCTGACCTGCCGGCGATAGGCTTTGATCGGACGACTCGAGATGAAACCATACCGGCTCGAGTTCAATCCTCAGCTTGTCACTGTCCGTCAGCTTCCGTATGTGCATCACGTGTTGCGAAGGTTCCGCATTGTACAGGAAATCCCCATTCACCTGCAGCAAACGCAAGCAATTCGTGCTAAATTCAAATAACTAAAACAAAATTTTGCTCCCTCTTACCTCGGGTGGGAAAAATCCGGCAGCTAGCACAGAACCGAATACAACAATTTCCACGAGCCCGTTCATCGTTCCGTCTGGCACTGGTGAGACGCTGCCCCGGCGCAGGGTTAGTAGTTGAACCTGCTCGTCATAGCACAGGCCATAGGTTGCAGTTGTTCTGTTTAAAACAGTAAACACCAAAATCCTTCACATCGAAGCTCACACAAACAGCCCGCGCAGAAGGTCAATCAAACGGGCCGGATCCGCCGTTTGTAGTGCTTGTGGAATGAAAACAACACATTTTCTTGGCAATCGGCGACAACAAGTCGGCCAAAAGCAGAGGTTGGTTGGACTGGGTTTACGTGACTTTCACTTTTGTTGTGCTTTCGCGCTTACATTCTGCTGGCAACACAGTTTAACCTCGGCGCTTTTTTTCCTTCCATTTCTTACTTTGTTGGAGACAAACTTTTAAAAGACTCACAGGTAAACGTGCAAACGTATGAGAGAAAGCGATCTTGTTCACTTGCTAGATGGACACACGATCGTTTTGCGGCAGTTAACTAGCAGCTAGAATGCATTTGTATTAGAGATGGGAAACTCTGATTCAGAGTCATGTATCAAAATTATTCTTCAAAGTGAAATGAACCTAAATGACATATTTTGGATCTCTCTAGATTAGTGAGTTTGGAATTATGTTTGAATCTCGAAAGGTTCTTCAATGTGACGAATATTGTTAGTCCCTAAAGGGACACGATCCTCTAAAACATCATGAATCTATAAGAACATGAATCAATAAGATTCATATATATTTCTACAGATTCATAGATCTCTCGCTTTTCTCTTTGTTGCCTCTTCATTGCACTTCACTACATACGATCTTGAATCTTTAATACATTGAATCGATCTTAAAATCTGCCCATTGTCGGAAAATCTTACACATCGGAAGATACACGAGCGATAGATACTGCCAACGGTAACGGTAACTCTTTAGACATACATATATCTTGACTCAAAGGAAATTAATGAATCGTTTTTCAAATGACTCATGGCACACGATTCTTTATCGATGCATAAGCCGTTGAAGATTTATGCATGAGTCGAGAATGATTCATAAAACACAGCAATAATCTGACTCGTTTATTTTCTCACCGGCAGCTCTTTCTAGCACTTAAATAGCACTCATCTGCGTACTAAAAACATGCAAAACTCATCACATTGCTCACAGCAAATCCTTGACCGTAAAACGGCAGTCTGTAATCATGCACGATGCAAATCGATTTGTGGTTGGAACGATAGCTCATTTGAAGACCGGATTGCACGGTGACGTTCACAGTTTTGACCAGTCTCCGGTGCTGGTATGTTTACATCCGGCGGGGGTCATTCGTGGGAGTGTTTTTAGCAAATGCTGGTCGGCAAAGACGAAATAGTCACAGCCACAGTCCCGCTCGTACGTGTCACCCGTTCGGTCCGACCAGGAGACTCTTTCCCGCAGGGCTAAACCCAGTGCCAGATGTCAATGTGTCCATCCATAGGAGCGTTCAGATCGGCTAGGCCCTAAAATTATGCAGCTCGTACAGATAGTGACCGTGTTCAGCTGTATCGTTTTACAGCTTCAATCAGTGGAAGGTGTAAGTATGCGTTTAGGGGACGGGGGCTGCTGTTCATTACAACCGGAGCACGTGCAGACACTTTTAGGAAACCTGTTTCAAGTGATCAATGCTTGCCTTCTTGCCCAAACTATGACCTTCGATGGTGACGCACGGTGCAGCTGAAGTATCACGCTGAGCCGAACGTGGTACCGATAGTGCCGGCCAGTGCGTTTGGCAACGAATTAGAGGCGGAACGGAGCGCCCCAAAATCACCCCTGCTGGAGATAGTGCTTCGCATTCTGGACAGCATACAGATTGTGCCGAAGAAGCGGTCAAGGCGACGGGCACGACCGTACATCCCGGCTTCCGGGGACGCGCGTCTATCTGCTACGGGTAACTGAACCGTTATGCCCCTTTGTGGAAAATTAATCGCTTTTTTGTGTGTTGGTGACGTTGGATGGCTTTATTAGGGCGAAACAATAGTTACAGCATTCGCTTACAGTGCGCTACCCCATTATCTGTCATTATCACCGGCTTGAACATAGAATGTTACGATCGTCGATCGTGTCGTGTTTGAAATCGCTATCTTTTCTTCGATAGCACGCCGATGAGTTTGCACTGCACGGTCCGCGGGGTCTAATACGCATTAAGTCAACAGTCATGGTCATTGCTCGCCCCGCCGTACCGATTGGGGTTGTCTTCTCTGTCTGTGTGTGTGTGTGTGTCTGTGTTTCTTTTTTACGTAATTTGATATTGGTGGCATGATGTCGAAGTTGGTGACACAGTGTTCCGTTTTTTTTTTGTACAATTTTTCCCTCCACCCGTATTTTTTGCATTCCATTCACAGCTACCGCCGTTTTTCGGCAGTTCCATTTTCGGAGGGCGGGTGGAGAAACCACTGATGACACTATCGCTAGAATCTAGCGAGACGGCAGCAGCAGCAGCGCCGGCTTCCGATCAGCTTGATGACGATGATTACGATTATGATGATCTCGATGATGGTGATGATGGTCGAAGGGAAGGGTTTTTCCCACTGACCAGCTATCAGCTGAGGCAGCTAACCAGCTCCAGGCGGTTTTACGATATGGTGCTGGGCGTGCTGGGCGTGATGGAGACCGAAGCGCGCCACCAAGTGCAACGTGCCCGGGACCGTAAGCAGGAAATCGTCCGATCAGCAAACGGTGGGGACGATCGGCCGACGTCCGAAGAGCAACCGGCTTAATGTGGTCAATTTTGTGCTGATGAAAGGAAAACAATACACTACCAAACTAACGATAGGGCATAAGTAAGGGAGAGAAGGAAAGCAAGAGAGACATGGAGAGATAGAGAGAGAGAGAGATAGAGAGAGAGAGAGATAGAGAGAGATAGAGAGAAAAAAAGAGAGACACAAACGAACAATATGATCCACCAAACTGGATCGGAGGGCAAACCGCGTGAACCCGGGCACGCTGCAGTTGACATTGAATTCCAATTGAAATAAACTTGTACCTTATTGACAAAAGGCCGTGACGGTGGTGATGGAGGGCTAACGCGAAAGATGCAATGCAATGATCGCTGATGTGTGGAATGAACATTATGAACAGCTACATGAGAACTAAATAGCTTCAACCGCTACAATATAAAGCGCAAAGTTTGAAAAGACTTGCATGTGCGCACCCTTTACAACTTCATTTGCGCCTGATAATGGATGCCAAAAGCCTCATTTTCGTGTAGAATTCCTCCAGCAATCGTAATTCTGCTAAATTCGACTGACGTCGCACGCTATCATCAATCGGAAGTTGCACGAACTCCGACGATCGGCCCGTTGTTTACGGGCCGTCGCTCCTATCGCGCTGTCGAACTTCGGCGCACGACTTCGGTAGGTAGGTGATACAGGGCAAGCGGCAGGCCCTGATAAGGTAGCAAGACAAAAAAAGGGATTTGAACTAAATTGTGGGAAGCAAGCACACACACACACACACACGCACCGAACAACCCCCGAACGAGCGTAACGATCGTAGAGCAGCCGCTGGTCGGTACATGAATGTGCTAACGCGATCGCGTCTCCTCCGCCGCAAACATCAACGATCGCCACCACACATGAGCCATCCGGCTAGCGTACATAAAATATCAGTTCAAGTGCGACGACTTTGAACATTCGTGATTACAAGCTCGCCTGTGTCGGATCGCAAGTGATCGCTGCTAGAAGTCGAAAGAACGATCCTTGTTTCTGTTGAAAGTTTCTTTTTTTTTGTGCGTGAATTTTGTGTGGAAATTGCTTAACGCCATGGCCAAGCTGGGACTGCTGTTCATCGTCATCTTCTGCATCGTTCAGGTGAACTTGTGAAACGATTTCTTTTTGCAGTAACAGTCTATTGGTAGTGAAACAGAACGCTTCAGATGCGCGATCACGTGCTAGTACTGCGAATTGTACTTGTGAAGTGAAGTGATCACGATGTTTCCCGAAAATTGATAACCTAATCACTTCAGTTCACTTGCCAGCTTTAAACTTAGGCTTGATTGAAGTTTTGTTTTGGAATTTTTGATTACTTTTTTTTTCTACAACTGCGTAATATGCTCATCATTTTATTCTCCCTCCTTTCCTTTTCTGCCGCACTCTGTTAGATCACCGTTGCCGCCCGTCTACGGCGCGATGTCGTCGAGGAGGGTGTACAAACGCTGAAGAAAACAATCTCCGACACATTCACGAAGGAAAACGTTGATGTAAGTGACACGGCAGCTGACAGACAGTCCACTGCTACGAGCAAATTGTAATTTGCGTATCTAAATGTCATTAATTCTATTGTTCTTTCCTGTTCCTGTTCTACGCCCTAAAACAATCTTAGACCTTCTTCGACAAGCTTTCGCAATTCGGTGAGATGTTCAAGGAAAAGGCGGGCGAGCTGGGCGACACCATCAAATCGAAGGTGAATGAGGCGACAAGCTAATCGGTCGGATCGCTAAGCTGCTTCGAGGTTACCATCACAGCGCTAAGAAACTCAGCAAACTGAAGAAAATAAAATAAAATAAAACCATCGTTTTGCTCGCCCCAGTATACAGATATGTAAATTCCAATGCAGAACAAATAGAACAAGTGATTCAACTTATCCGCTTCTTTGTTTCAATTCAATTAGTTGTTGTGGATTCCTTATCTAAGCGTGGCCATGCTAAATGGTTTCAGCCTTTCTTCTTAAATTGTTTTCTACAAACAGCCTGAAGATTACCACAATTTAAGCTTATCTACTGTTGTTTCTTAATGTCGTTAGACGACTATTTGCTGTCGATCAGTATATTATGTGCTTTTTGAAGACTTTTGGCTATTTAATTATCAATGAGCTCCATTTTATTGAAATGCCGAACATTTTAATTTAAATTTATATGCTAAATGCACTGTTTGTTTCTCTTTGAATCTTGTAAATATTCGACGATTTTTGGCTTCCTGCACTTATGTCCAATTGTGATGCAAAGAAACGTCTTTTCCCCCTAAAACAGATACGGCGATAATTATCGCTAACGCAACTGCAATCATACCAGGAAGACTAAACACGTTCCTTTGTGTGTGTGTGTGTGTGTGTGTGTGTGTGTGTGTGTGAGGCGAATGAACAACTAGCTGTAATTAAAAATAAAATACATCATAAGACAAGCCAATGTACTGGTACAGGCTAGAAGGTCCGTCGCTGTACTTGACGCTCACTGTACAGCGTTATTTTTGGTTATATGCTAGACCTTTCCGTTGCTTTTGATTTTGAAACGATTTCTAAAACGCCATGGAGCTGTCACACGTTAGACACAAATGCATACAATTGTTCATAGCAAAGTCTATATAATACAGAGGTCGAGTCGTCCAGAACATTTTTGATCAAAAAGCGTGGGAAAGTTTTGACAGCTGGATGAAAAAGCTTCAATAGTTTCATCGTAGCATACATTGAGGTTTTAGTTATTGTGCATGCAGTGGTTTGAAAGAATTTTCGGCCATTTTTACATCGTTTGTTTGTAATATTGTACTTAAAAAAGTTGACGAATATCAAGAAAAGATAGAATTATAGTAAAATTATCAATTACAACAAGATCAGTGCCCGAAATTACAACAAAATCATGTGCAGTTCAAGAGGACCAAAGCTAAGAGGCTAGATTCCTGATTGTGGTCGTTTTTAAGTGATGAAATACTAAAAAAAACTACTCCATGCCACGTTTAAGAGAAAGAAATGTGTAGTTACACTAAGTTTTGTACACAAAATGCACAATTAGCCCTGAAAAGTGTTTGGTTGTTTGGAATCGTTTGTGAACGCCTTTTCATCTAACTGTCAAAAATAACCTTTCAAAATGGTGGACCAAAATCGAGCTATGCATCGACCTCTGTATTGTATAGACTTTTGTTCATAGTTTGAAAATGACAACTTAATTTTTTTAATTTTTTTCTACATACATTGGTTTTTAATAGCTTGAGTATATGTATGTTTATTATTTTTCCTATGCCTTACGCATAAGTATTATTGGTAATTGACTCGTTAATTGTTTATCCTATAATTAAAATACAAAACAAATCCAACTACGCCAGCAGCTAGGACAGCAACTCTAAGCGCGAACGTGTTTGACAACCCTGGTACGAAAGCTTTTAGTGGCATTCAAGTGAAAGCTTTTTCTAGGAATTAAATTTATTCGTTAGACACATGCGTTTGCGGTTTCATAGATGCAAAATACGACAGATCATAAGTTTATCTTCATTTAGATTTGTCTAGATTATGTTCGACCAATAATTGAAAAACAAAAATTAAACAGATGAAACGATGATTATTCAAAAACTAAAACAATGATTTTAATTATTAAATAAATTGCACTGCACTAATACGAACACTGGGCCAAGTCTTTGAGCCAGGCCTTCGGAATACGTTCGGACAATTCTTCACTCACGCTACGCCATGCATGACTGGAATATAAATCACCCTGTCCATCATGAGATCGCTTTCAATTGGATTGAATTTAGCATAACAATCCGGAGCGCCAGTAGTAGTCGGCCACGGATGCTTATTTTTGGCCAGCCTAGAACCGTGAGCCGAGCTCACAAAGACACGGATGAACATAAACACACCGCACACCTCGGCCCTCGTGCTGCTCTTTTAGCTTGCCTCACATCAAACGTGTTTCCTTGGCTTAAGATTACCGTACCTTTTCCCCAGTGATAATTGGAAGTAAAAATACTGCGATAAGCAGGGGTGCGGTTTTTTTTTTCTAGCAGACACACATTCAAAGCCAGCATGGGGTGGTGAGAGCTGCGATTTTGCATTCATTTACTATAAAACATGTTTTTCTTTGGCAACAATCATTTCATTCTATTCGTTCCCAATGTAGATAATCTATTGTTTCATCTTTTGCTGTGCACTCATCGGAAAACATTTAGCTAACTTGCGAACGTTGGACTATTGGACCATCTTCCTCCACCCCCTCCGCCCCTGCACCATCACTCACTAAACGCATCCCGCAAGGAGATATCAATAGACGAATATGATAATGGTGCGAGAATCTTTCCATGATGTGTCGGCTCCGTTCTGCGCCCAGCGGCTTCCTTTTCCCCGTCCGCGGCCGCACGTTCGAACATCGGTCGATCGGTCGACCACAAAACGCACACTCACACACAGCCACAGAGAGGGTGGCGGCAAAATCGACCACCGGTGTGGTGGGGCGTATAAAATCGTACCGCGACGCTGTTAGGCGCTTCAGTTGTGTGTTAGAATCTGCTTCGCTCTAACGCTGCCCACCGCACCCGCGATTAGTGTGAATCTGTCGATCGATTCAGTGTGATTCCGACGGGAAAAAAAGTGAAACAATCACCATGGCAAAGCTAGTGTTGCTCGTCCTGGCCCTGTGTGCCGTTCAGGTGTGTGTGTGTGTGCTTTTGTGTGCAAAACTTTGTTGTACATAAATACCGTGAAACTGTGTATGCTAATGATTTTGTTGCATTTTTATTTGGCAAACAGGGAAGCTTCGCGATGGTTCGTCGCGATGCCCCGGCTGCACCGGCCGAGGAGCCCAACTTCTTCCAGTCGATCATGAGCATCAAGGACAAGATCGAGGGCGTGTTCCAGGAGACGCAACAGAACGTGCTCAAGTCGCTCGGCTTCCAGTCGAACGAGGAGGTGGTGCAGACGATCCAGACCAACACCAACCAGTACGTCGAGCGGCTCCGGTCGGTGCAGGGCGTGATCGAGGAGGAGGTGAAGAAGAACTCGGACATCTTCGAGCCGATCCTGAAGGACCTGAACACCAAGCTGGCCCAAACGACGGCCACCCTGTCCGAGCAGAACCCGGAGGTGGTGCAGAAGGCGAAGGAGTACCAGGCCCAGGTCCAGAGCAACGTGCAGGCCCTGGTGGCCGAGGCCCAGAAGACGGTCGAGAAGCTGAAGGAGGACACGCGCGTGCCGACCGAGAACATCCAGGACGCGCTCAAGAAGCTGTACGACTACACGTTCGAGACGTTGACCAAGACGGCCAACGAGCTGAAGCCAAAGAACTAAGGGCGCCACTCACTCGCTGACCCCGAGGGGGGGGGGGGTTTGGGCGGACGCGGCGAAAGGTACAAATTTGTTAAAATAAAAATACGTTAAAAAAACACACAACAATACAAATGAGTGTTCTACAAAAGTTGGAGTCCATGATGGCAAATAGCGCGGATCGCATCCAAGGTGAAGAGCGATCGATTGATTCCACCGCGTGGAACCTTGTTTGAAAAATGCAACGATCGCACTGGCCCAAGTGTGCCCCTGGGCCGTATCTCCCCTGATTCCTCCTCTTCGGCACCGACGCCTTGCTGACATCGGCAATCGGGAGAAAAAGGTTATCAAACTGTAAACCGTACCCGATTCCAGCAAAATCCCGGAACCGTGGGTTTAATGTTTTGCCAAAATGTGCAAAAACACTTGTTCCCAGGAAATCGGATGATTTCGCAGGAATGCTTGCGTCGCGCGCCTGATGTCCAATATATTGCTTTGCTCAGCATCATTAGTACGCGGCGCGTACGCAACGAACTGCATCGTGCTCTTTTTAACTCCGGCGCCAATACGCAATTATAGCCATTTCGGGAAAGGCAACACCTTGACAAAACTGCACCAGAAACCTAGGTTAAGTATAATTCTTTTTTTGTTTTTGGTACTTGTGTACGTGACGCATACGCATATTTGCAAATCGAAGCGTTTTCCACCGATCATCTGATCGACGGTAGCCAATTACGACGGGGGGGGGGGGGGGGTGCCAAATCGAGCACACAAGCAACTTCCGAAACATGCGTTTCCCGCCGCCCGAGTAGGCCATGGATGCGCGCGCGCTCATAGAGTGTGTACGCAGTGTACCGAACGACCTCTCAGCGCAAGCGATTTCATGTTTCAATGGTGGAGGAGTTTGAGGCGCGCATCTAACAATGGTTGCGGTTGTGGCCACTAATTATTGTGGGTCACACGTCAGAAACCGGTCAGCTGCGTCTCAACACAGAGAAGTTCCCATGTCCAGGGGTGAGGGAAGGCGGGGGTGCAGATGCAGCCTACCTAAAATGTATCCACGTTTATCGGCATGTTATCTGTTGCTCGCTATCTTCACGACAGCGAAAAGATGACGCTGGTGGAATTTAAAGTGTTTGTGTTAGTCATAGGTTTATGAAAACACTCCCACCCACCCTATCCCCGCTCTCTTCGGTCCCACGTCCATTACGTATGTCAACAGGGGAAACATTAGCTTTAACAATAGGAAGTAACGCGCACAAGTTACTGTGCGCTTTGTAGCCATGAGCAATGCTGCCGGTGCGCAAGGCAAGCGCAATGTAGCTTTGCGTAAGCATTGATGCATGAAGCTGTTACGTTGCAGATATGCACTAGACGTCAACAACAACGGAAATTAAAAAAAAACACTATTTAAACCATCTTTTTTGTAACATTTAAATCCATTAAAAAGTATCACCAAATAGAACTTTATTCTAACAAAACTTGCACCTTGTCGCTCTTCTAAAGTATTTCTAGAGAATTACCTATTTACAAACCCCGTCCCATTTGCATTCCTCCTTCTCCTAATCCAACTCCTCACTCTCATACAACCGTGCCAGCCGTCGGATCGATTGCTTCGTTTTGCGCTGTATAAACTCGTCCACGTGCGAAAAGATCGTCACAATGCCCATCAACCGTTCCAGTGTGCCGTGTACCTTTTCCGCCCGCTCGACACTGCTCTCGGGATGCTCGCCGGAACCGACTGCCGGTGGTGCCAGCAGCCGGGACATGGCAGGCAGTAGCAGTGGTCGTGCAGGCGCTGGCGGTAACTTCAGCTCGCCATAGTCCCCGTAGTCGTCGTACTCGTCGTAGTCACCGCGGCGATCGATCGTTTCCTCCGACGAGTAGATATGGTTGGCGAGCGATCGTTTGCTGTGCTGTGGTCGGTATTGCCGTTGACAGCCACAGGATGGGACAGGGACCGCTTTCGGTTGCGCTTCCTCCTGCCGGATGCTTCTGGGTAGTAAGCGGACTGGCGGTGGAATCTTACCGGCGGCAAGTGCGAGAGCCTGGGGAGATGCTCGGGCGGCATAGGACAGCAGGAGATCGTCTTCCAGATGGTCAAGATTGAGCCTGGTGATGTCCAGCTTCGGACGAGGCGGTCTATGACTTGTTGTGCTTGTTGTGGTCAACCTGCTCGATGACGGTGCGGTAGTTCTTGTCGTGCGCCTGGTGGTGCTGGGAGGCCTGGGACTACTGCTGGTGCTCGTTTGCTGGCGTGTCTTGCGTCGACGTACCTTCCGCACGGTAGTCGTTCTCGTGGTCGTGCTAGTGGTGGTCGTGGTGGTGGTCAGCGAATTGCCTTTACCCTGCCGTGCTTCCACGATGGGACTGTCCTCTGCCAAACGGTGCACAGACGTCTCCCGACTGTCCGGCTGCGCCCAACCGTCCAGCAAGCGTACGTCGGCGATCGGGTCCGGCAGGGCCAGGTCCTGCTCTATCCCGTTTCCCTTCAGCTCGATCGCATCGATCGGCCCGACCGGTGGCACCGGATGCGCGTAACCCACCCCGAACTCATTCCGTCTGTCATCCACAGTATCGCGAGCCTCAGGTAATGGCCGATCGCCGTCGAGTTCTCTGCTGCCGTTTCCCTCCAGCTCATCGGCGACATCGAACGTTCTCGCGTGGAACTGATTGAACAGTTTCACCGAGATCATCTCACTGGCTGCAATCCGAAAAAAAA
>AXCO02001419.1:0-34804 GCA_000473525.2 Anopheles melas | reverse complement strand
CCGGAACTTCCGGGTTTTCTAAGTCATAGATGTCTCATCTTTACATGTGATCTACATGTAGTCCATGTAGAAGTTGTCTTTCCAAAATCAAACCAAAAAAAAAAACATCAACTTCAGTAGCATCATTCATCTTCCTCGGGATCCGTTTTTCCCGCCTTTCGCTTTCATAGCGCACCAACTAATCATAATCCCTTTCAGTACATTACATTACATCACCTCCAAACATGCCCATCCCATCCCATATCAGAGAGGGTAAAACCGCTCAAACGCTCTAAAACCCACCGAGCCTCCCGATCATTCGCGGTCAGTGGCACAATTTTCCCGCAAAACACAAACTTTCCCGCACAAAGCTCATCCTGTGCCATTAGACGCACCGCCAATCCTTATCGCTCCCGGAGAGCGTCCCAGTGCGCATGTGTTTATGTGAGTGTGTGCGCATGTATGCTTTAACATCACCTTGGGGAATCCCCAGCAACACCTTCGAAATGGCAAAACCGGTTTAGCCTGTCATCTCCACTCCCTTTTCTTGTTCACCCCCCCTTCCCTCTCTCTCTCAATTAATTCTGGATCTACGATTGAATAGCTCCCGACACACAGCATCTAGTGACCGGTTTACAGTGCACGGCGCAAGGGTCTTAATTAAGTTTGCCCCACAATGTACTCACACTTGCAAAACAAAAGCAACAGCCGTAGCATAAGTGCACGATCGTACAATCTATATGACCCATTCGTTGACCAGGTCCACCCCATTGATGACATTTATTTTTAATCGTCCCATCTTCCCGACTTACACCTTTTACCCATGTTTTTTGCCTGTTGTTATTGTTTCTGTTCGATGTCACCGACGTCGTGTGCCCGGTAAAACCCAAACGTAAGGATTTTCCCATTCACGAGACTTCACGCGAGGGTCGGACGGTGCGATTGTGCGTACCACACAGGTGGGGGATATCCGTGGCAAACGTTAGAAAAACAAAAAGATAAATACAAACACGCTCGCAAAACGTCACCGCTTGCTTGGGTGTGCAGATTACGCAGGTTCGATGCTGCGCGCGCGCCGTATCTGTGAGTGTGTTGAATCTAACGCTGCCAAGTGGTTTGTGTGACACTAGAGCTACCGAGTAGGAAGCATTGGATGTTCGACTTTTTTCCTCTCTCGCTTACTCTCACTCCGATGTAAGCAATACACACGATCTCGATCGGCTCCACGCGCCTGCTGGATTCCAGCCGTACACCGTGTGTTTGATGTAGAAAAATCAGACTGTGTCTGTGTCAGTCTGTGTTAGTGGGGTGCGCACCCCTTCGCGCGTACCACCCTTGCCACAGCTCGCTTCCCCTTCCCATGTTCATCCTACGCATACTTTCAATCACTGATCGTGGGGCCGTTTCGAATGGATCGCCCCAATCACCGCTACCACCACACACACAAACGGTGGCCAATCGTTCCGGAACAGGTTCGCGATCAACCACTGTCACACGCACACACAGATGCATTGCTTCCCAGTTTCACCCTTGTGTTGCGTCTCACACGCGATCGTGGTGAGGGTTGGTTTTTTATTCTTCCCTTCACTCCGTTGTCTGTCTGTATGTAATCTCATCGCATCGTCCACATACAAACCGGAACGGCGGTGCGAGCGCGCTGTATATTTTGCCCGTTTGTTTCTCCGTATTTTCCACACCCCTGCTTCTGTCCCTTCAGTTGATGAGCGGGCGCGCGCGCGCATGTTACGATCGGCGCCAGAACGAAGCGGCGGAGTACTTACGAGGAGTCGGTTTCGGGAGCAGCTTTAGCAGATCTGTGTTCAGACAGTTTTTCGTCCTGCTGCAGAACGGTTCAGTGTTGAAGGCGTCCTAGCTAGTGCACCGGGAACTTCCCCGGGGATAAACCAAAACCATTGGAGGATAGCAAAGTTTGCTTAAATTGTGCACACAAGGAAGAGCTTTCGATAAGTCGATTGCTAGCGGTTACCACCGGTGGTGTTGTGACATTGTGCCATTTGCCGGCGGTTCCGAATGGTGTGCCTGCTTCTGGAGCACGGTTAGTGTTGAGCTGCAAGTGATAAGGCCAGCCTCGGATGCCCCGTTGGCAGTGCGGCTTGAGTGTTTTGAGTTTTGTTGTTTTTCTTTTTGTGACTAGCCTTGGGAACAAAAAATCAATGCAAAGACGGTAATGTGATAATGCGTTTGGCTGCATGGTTAGATCAGCCCAAAACTCGAACGAAATTGATCGCGCCAAATTTAAGGTGTCTTTTGTGCAGTGTTGACCCATTAAGTGTTAAATAGTGCGTAGATTTTTCAACTCATTGCATTGCTCCAATAGTTGTACCGATGGTACCTTTCACTCGCACTACGATTTCTCTAAATTCCACCCATTGCTTCTTGATGGCGTGTTCTTTTTTCTCTCCTATTAGTGCTGTTTTGATTTTGTGTTGTTGTTCGCGTCACAGACAGACTCTGTCGGAGTCTCTGTCGGACATGTCTGGAAATGTAAACCTGTTTTCAAATGCTTCTTCCACTCAGAAGAGACCCCTTTTGGATCGGTTTACCGGATCGGTACCAGTAAAGCAAAAACCCATCCCAGCTGCTTCTTAATGTCACACGCATTCAGATTAAAAAGTAGCGAAGTAAAAGCTTTTATTCCACACGCTACTGCTTGGCCGATCAACAGCCCTTTTCCCCGTCTGCACAGTATCAGTTCGTGCTTGAGAGTTTAGCTTGCCTGTTTCTTCTCTTGCTTTAACACGCTACACACCTTCCCCACCATATTTATTGGTTTGTTGTTATTCCACCTTATTCCACCCCTTGTGCATGTGGTGAAGGCGTGCTTTGGCCTGTACGTTAGTGTGTGTGTGAGTTTGTGATCATGCGTGTGTGAAGTTTGTCTATACAGTAGGTGACCGCTAACTGAGAGTTGAAATTTGTGAGAAAAATGCACATTTGCTATGAATTTCCCTTCGTGAGATTCCGGGTGTTTCATATGTTGACCTTTCTGTGTTTTTTAACTGAGAACCACTTCAGTTAACGAACTTCCACTTAAAAAAAACTCCAGTAAAACACATCCAGTTAGCGGTCACCTACTGTACATGTTTTTGAAGTGCGCACTGTGTTGTTTGCCTGTTTGTCCGTCCACGCTTGTGGTACAGCTTTCAAAAAGCTTTATATTTTTGTTTGCATTTGAAAAGATTCAAGTTCAGTTATTTGTTTTACTTTTGCTGCACTCTTATACCGTGTAAGAGCAAACAATTCAACCGTTGTCGTTATTCTGTGTTCTTCTCTCTTTCCCAGGCGTTAGTGATCTAGTTTATAGTATTGTTTGTCATCGCATCTACAAGATGATGATCAGTGATGTTTTGGTACAAGTAAAAGCGTAATACATTAGTACAAACAGTAACTATAACAATTTGAAGTTTGGACGTGAGCATATTGAAGAAGCATAAACTTTAGAGCTTAATGGCGGAGTAGGGCGTACTACAAATCAGCAACATTTAATTGAAGCAATTATTACTACCGTGTGCCATTCCTCTGTGTTTGTGCTGATTACCCGGTCAAGTGTTTCTGTGTGTGTGTGTGTTTGTGTTGTCCACAGTGCGAGAGTGCATTCACGTGCCCAGCAGCACGACTTCACTTGACTTCAAGACGAACGTGGTTGCATCGTCGGCTCACGCAGCCCGTCGGTGGGAGTGACCATTTGACTAAACCACAAACACATCTTGGCAACAAAACAGTGTATCAGCATCAAAATACTATAGCAGCCATATACTATTCACACCACACAACAGCAATGGCAGGTTATGTCAACGGTGCAGGTATGGTTTGTGTATGCTTTCCATTATGACGCGTAGTGTTTTGAGTTTGCTTCATTGTTTGTTTGTTAATTTCGATCATCAACTATAGCTAGTTCAATCACAATGTGTACCGCATCGGGTAGATTCTGTAATCAGTGTTTTGGATCAGACGCATCCCGATAACCTAAGGGATTGCACTTTGCCAATCCTGTGTCTAGAGCCATCTATTTCCTTTTGCACCACATACCAATACCAATTCTGGGAATGTTGCTAATCAATAATAGGAAAAAAGACCTAAAAAGCCGTCTCGAAATAGTATTAAGTAGCGTCGAAGGATTTGTGCGTTAATCTGGAAATTAGAGCATTCTAACATGCGGGTTGGAAGACTCTGAGAGTTGGGTAGGGTGGGAACATGCTCATTAGATTATCTTGATAGGGAAATCCTCCATGACTCATATCGTAGAGCATGGGAATAATGATGCTCTACATCACTTCACCATCATTGCTACAACCTCACTAGAATATATGTCGCATCAGTGGTTGGGCATTAATTTGGTATCTTCTATTGTTATACACTCTCCAGACAATGGATGTAGATGCATTATATCAAAACCCGAATTTCATTTAATGTATCTCCTTAAATTTCATTTTATGTTTGAATCATATGTATCTTAACAACCAATTTCTAGTTAAAAATAATACTACTTCTTGTGGCATTGAAGATGGATTTCTAAACCCCCTGAATTGCCAACATTATACTGGTGGCTCATGATCTATCAAACATAAACAATAAACGCATCATTTCTTTCCTCATTTTACGAGCGGTACTTCCCAAAAACAAATACCCCTCCCCATCGAAGAATTCGTAACGCCACAGGCACAATACGTTACGCCGCCTATCGAATACTAATGCGCTGGAATGTCACGCAGCTCTGTAGCTAGCAGTTTGCATCGTAAACTGTTCTTATATTGCCAAAAATCCCCGACTGCTATGTTACCTGAGGGCGATTTGATTTTCTTTCCTATTTCTTGTACTCTTTCCGCCCATGAGTGTGCCTTATATTCCACTTGTAACTTCTAGCTAACTGTTACTTTTATTCAATCTTATCTGCTGACCATTCTAACTCTTTCTACGATACAAATCAAAGCCTATCGAAATTTACATAACAAACAGCTGACCTTGGTGCAGGCCGACTTGCCCTTCGTGCCGGTCTCAAACCTCATCTTTCACCGCGTCTCCCGTGCGCATCACCGGATGCATCATGCCTGCTGCAACGCATGACCGCATTCTAGCGTTCGCAGATTCACAAGACCCGCACAATGATCAACTATTGTGTTCTAATGCACGCGATTCCCGGCCACCCTGCATCATCATCATCATCATCTTCCAGCGCAGTGCGTGGCACGATACATCTCCCAAAGCACAACGCCACCTTGGGGAAGCTGTACCCTGACGTATGCGAGATATCATTTGCGGGAGATGTAATTTTTAAAATATATTTCCCATAATTGGTCCGATATCACCTGATCCGGTTGGATGTGAGGTGCTAGCATCACCACTACATGGCGCAAACTGGTTGTCTGGTTTTGTTTCTATATGGCCGTATGTATGGCAGCTACTACTCCACACCCACATCCACCCGCTCGCCGGGTTAAAAAAAAAAACCGAACAGAATGCCTCCGGTCAAGTGTTGATGCGATGATTAGGAATTGTCTAACTCACGGGGTTGGGTGTTTGGAAGCGGTAGAGAGGGCATGGTCGTTATTATTGCTACTGATTATAATGGCGTTGGTCCCGGGTAGAACTACCCTTCCATCTCTCTCAACCCTCCCAACCATACGTTACGTGGCGCATTTATTTCAGGCGAGTAATGATGATATCGACGGGAGCGTTGAAGGGCTTACGGCCAAGCCTAGGTCGAATCTGCTATTCAGTTTGAAACCGGAGCTCATCCAAGTCAGCTCACCAGCAGTAAGCCTCGGCCGTAGTGTACGCGTGTGTGTTTTTGGGAAGTTCGTACGAAACGTTTTGCGCAACAAACAATGCGCAAAATGCATCGCTCGTTCGTCAATGTGCTGCAGCTGGTGCTGCTGGTGGCGGTAATGGTGTTACTAAGTGATTTATCAAGCGTTTCCGGCGCTTCTAGCAATCCGCTAGCAGATGACGAGGAGGTGACAAACGCTACGATGGGTATTGTGGAAAGTGTATCCACTGCCCGTGCCGCCATGGAACGCTTCAAGCAGAGCGTCCCAAGTGTGGACTATCTGCAGCTGGCCACAGCCGGGCTGCAGGAATATGTGGCCAATGTTACTGGGAAGTTCGAGGCAACGTTTAAAGACTTCACCACGCGTGAGCTTGAATCGGTACAGCACGCACTGATTGAAACGATCCGCTACCTGAACGGGTACGAGTCCGTCAACTCGATCTCGATGCTGCAAAACCTCGACTACAGCATGTACAACCACAACTTGCTGCGCTCGATCAACAGTGATTTGCGGATCGCATCGATCAGTCTGTCGGAGGCGTTGTTTGAGCAGCGAGACGTGAGCGTCGCGGTGGATGACATCTTTGCCGCAACGGATAAGCTGCAGGAAAATGTGATCCGACTGGCGGACGTTATAGAGAAAGGGGAAGCCTGGACGGTGGAAACGAATGCACGGGCTCTGGCCGCCCAGCAAGGGTTCAACGAATCGATCGACCAGTACCTGAACGGGTCACTGACGCAGGTGGAAGATATCGTAACGGCGCTGGATGATTTGCGCACCTACGAGGAGGATATGTACCGACGGTTTAAGGAGAAGATCTCGATCACCTTCCCAAAATCCACCACCAACTACTTTATCGCGTTAAAGAAAGCGCTCGAAAATACGATCCAGAAGATACGCATCAACTTCGAGAATCTGAAGCTCTACAAGCATCGAGACATTGAGCAGTGGCAGTCGCGTGGTTCCATCACCGCACCGATCGGTTACATGACACAGGTGGCGGTGCAGGTCGCATCCGATCCGATGCTCTCGAACGATTGCACCGAGTCGTACATCGACAAGGTGCTCACATTCCCGAACTTTACACTCGCTCACGTGAACGGCTGCCTGGCGGAGCAGACGGCAAGCGAGGAGAAAACGTTCGCGATCATCGCGCAACTGCTCGACACGTACGTGGTCGGGGCGATCAATGCGTCGTACGGTGCGTTTGACATCTGCTTCCGGTATGCGCCGCGCAAGCTTAACCAGTGTTTGGAGTTGGTAAGAGCAAACAAAACAGTGAAATCAACTTTTGTTGAGCTGTTGCTTTGATTTTGTTTTTATTTAATTTGTTTCAGAACGGTTACGAAAACAATTGGGCTAATGGAAGAATCTATAATGCGGCCAAACAGGTGGAATCGTTGGTGGATAGTGAGATACAGCACAACTTCAATGCGTGTGTAGCGCAGAACGGATACTTCCTGAATTATCACAACATTCAGGAGATGTGCATCTACAGCAAGAAACGAACGCGCTATCGTAATCGGTGGACAAAGAAGTAGTGGTTCAACATTGCCCCATTCAATAAAGTTATGCCTTGTGAATGCTATTCCCTGATGATCTTTTTAATTTCACGATAGTGCATAATACGTCGACGTTTCGGCGGCGGCAGACATGATCCGACACGACTCACGGAGTCCAGCGTTTCGAACGAACTGCAATACGCGATCATTGCACAGTGGCAGCTCTTCCTGAACCTGCTGGAAGTACAGCTGGCTGGCAAGGTCGAGCAGGAAGAACTTGTCCCTGAAGTCAATGGTAGCAACGATCTGTAGGATTAGAGATCAATCAAAACTTGTCCACGTTAATTCCCTCGTATTTATAACTCCACCTTCACTACTTACATCATCCAAACATTCGCTCATCCTCTCGAACGGTTGCTGGAAGCAGATATTTAATCGCCCATAGACTGCGGTAACGTACGGTCGTAGGAAATTATTCGCAAGCGACACCAGCTGCGATGATCCTTGATTTTCCAGATTCGTCTGCTCGGTTAGGCATGCCGCTACACGTGAAGTCACCTGTGCTGGAAGTGCGTTGAACGTCGTAACAAATCCAGTTGCGCAGAAATTTTCACCACTCAGTACGTCCAGCATGACGCGCGTGTACAGATCGGTTTCTTCTCGCAGGTAGCTGAGTGGGTTGTTGCCCTCTTTGAACAGCGCACTCGTCCGCTCGAGATTCTGAGCGACCGTTGCCGTTCGCTGCAGCAAGTTCCCCGTCAAATGATCGATTGAATGATTGAGCAGATTTAGCTTCTGATGTACGGACTCGCTAAACAGTAGCGGCCAGCGGAAGACGAAGCTTTCATTCGTGTCTTTGAGGTGTGTTAGAAGCGAGTCGGCCGCCGTCAGGAAGCGGTAGAACGATGCGTTTGATGCAGTATTGTACCGGTCAACGTTGGTGTTGATAGATGCCTGGTTTGTTCTTAGCAAGGAATACGATCGGGCTTGGAAGTCGTTGGCAGAACGAACTGCTGCCACCAGGTTGCTAACACTCGCCGAGTACTCGCCTGATAGTCGCACAGTGTATTCCACTACATCCAGCAGCTGCTGTAGTGTCCCATTTGCCGACACTACCTGCAGAAACTGTTGTGTGTTTAGCGGCTGTCCAGCAACCGGCAGGACCGCATCACCCAACCGCACGAGTACTTCCGCCAGCTCTTGCACGTTTTGACCGAACGCATTCCGCAACTTCTCCAGATAGCTTGCCGTGTTGGAATTCACATCGTAGTTAAACGCCTCCTTCAACACATCGAGCGAGCTGGATAGGTTTCGGTTCCACTGTGCGACACCCTGGATGGCCAGCGTAAGCCGGGTGAAGACGACGGCCGGTGCCGTGGTACGATCGACGGCAACCTGTGCCACCTCGCGGAACACCTGCCCCATCACGGTAGTCGTATTGCCGACGTAATCGCGCAGTGCCGCCGCTCCAGCGCTGAGAAAGTTTGAAGACGTTGGGTTCAGCCCACGAACCTGCAGCTGGGCGGCGTCTAGATTGCGCACCACCGTGCTGGCGGAGCTGGCAAGCCGGGCGCCTTGCGGGAGCACATAATTGTTTCCGAAAAAGGGATTTCCTTCGGTACAGGCGATTGCAAGAAGCAGCACAACGACAGGCACCTTCACTGAACTAGACGCCATCGTTCCACGGTTACTAGTGTGGTCTTGGCAGTGGACGAAAGGCTTTCTTATAGTGGTGCAGCGATTGTTATCGCTATCGTAAACACGATATCGCTGTTAGATTTGCTGTTGGTGGAACCGGTGGCAATAGAGCGTGTTGGTGGTTCCCCATCTTGCAGCTAAGGGGAATTTCTTGCTCAACTCTATGCCCTAATACAGTAGCTAATACTGTCTTAGGTAGTGCGCCTGTCACACCTGCATCAAGGTGTTTGCAGTTGCGGCAACAAAAACCGTTTCTGAGAAGACGGTACGATTGCGTCTGTTTGCATTAGGCATCTTATCTCTAGATGAAAGCAGTGAAAGATCTTAATATCTTAGCACTCTACGCTTTCAAGAATCGTTCCGAGAACATTAAAACATCAGCAAGAACTTCTTTCTAATTAACTTGTAGCTGTAATTACACGACCACACGTCTCTCGACAAGTCAATCGCCTCTGGAGTCGCTGATGACTCGTCAAAAACAAGAAGTGCAGTAGCAGCAGTCTAAAACAAACAACACCGTCTGTGATGCATTTCCAACCCTCCCAGGGCGAGGGAGGATGGTGATGCACGATCGCTTTCACCAGAAACAACAGACCAGATGACAGACAGGCACTGTTTATTGTTTATTGCAATATCATAAGCCGGCCACCGATCGGCCCATTGTTTGTACACAAGCGGCTTCAGTTAATCGTCCCGTGTCACGCACGGGAGAGAATGAAAGAAAAATCTGTCTCAGTGTCATGGCGCTTGTTGGAGCAAAACAAGCAAAACATCAACAAAAACCACCAACAACCGGCGGGTGAAGATCACGATCGGATGTGGCACCCCTAGCCGCGAGGTGAAGAAAGAACAAAATGATGGCGATGAGACGATAAAAAAGAACTTTTAATCCTAAAGATGTTCGCGAACGCACATCACTTCCTTGTTGGCGCGCTGCTGCGGCACTTGCACTCGGACAAAAGGTGTGTGACAAGCGCGCGACCGCGGTACATTCGGTACATTATCTTGCGTTTCTGTCTTGTTGGTGCATCCGTTGTGCAAACTGAACCATCCCCTGCTAAACACGCAGCTCTGACCACTTGCTGTGTGGTGTGCGATGTGGAAATGATCTTGAACCGGTTTCACCAGCATCGGACTGCGTGCGTTACACGCTTCCCATCTGTTTGCTTGGAGGTTGTTCGTTCGATTTTTGTTTTATTTGTTTCGCTGCATTTACCACCCACCTAACCCCTGCGTCGCGTTATTCCATCCATTTCGTCGTACCAAACAATGCGTGATGATGGTCGTGCATGTGGTCGTGCTCCGAGTCCAAGATCATCCAGTGTAGACGTGTAGTGCAGCGTAGTCAGTAGTAGCAAACTGTGCTGTTGCTATTTATACACCCTAACCCTTCGTTTGGGACAGTACCACACAATACCACTGACTGTGAGCAAATGGTGCACAGCACTGAAATATTGTCGCCATTTCCTCGATCTCGACCTTGAGCGGGTGGATTAGATTCAACCGATAGTGGATGAAAAGAGGGACAGGATCTTCGGCAGCAGGGCATTAAGTGATCCGATCATTTGTCCGAAAACGTCGTCATGCTTGCTTCCGTGAGCAGGCGAAGATGATACGTATCCATCCATTCCCTCCCCACCCCGGTCCGATCAAAGCCCCGGATCGAGTGCGATGGCCGCATGATTTACGACGCGAAGCAATTTATAGCCATCCATGGTTGATGTTCGAAAATTGCATTCGGTGTATGTACCCTTCCATCAATGCCACGTGCCCTGTAGGGGGGTGGCTCTTGTAGGGTGAGTGAACGCTCCCCATCCCTCGGGGTCATCAAGGCGGAACGGCGGTTAAAAGTCAAGGAAAGCTGCGTACATCGCTTCCAGCAAAGAACAAAGCCAACGCGCGGAACATCATATAAAAGCGGGAACAAGGAACCCACATGCAAATTGTATGTGATGCAACACATGCTAAATCTGTCATGGATCGCTTCTCGTTTTTTTTTTGTCATTTTGTTCGAGGCACTTTGAAGTCAATTCGCAAGCTCGCACGCGGTTAATTAACAGAAGGTACTGCTCACTCCATAAGTGACTGCTCATTAATCTTGTCCACATAGGAAACCAGCACGCTGTTGTATTAACGTCCTTTTTTTCTATCTCTCTCCCGCTGTACACGATCGCACACGAACGACAAGTGTTCAATTGCGTGTTACATGCCCAACCAATGGGGAGTGGTGAACCATTCCATTTCATTCCCCGATGACAGCGACTGCACCATGCGCCTCCATCGGGACGGGGGCAGACAGTAAAAAGTGAAAATGCATTCGCAAACCCCTCGGCTACCTTCGGGGGTGGTGGTGATGCACATTCCTTTACTTTTGCTGGAAGGATGGAAACGATTTATGGAACTTTGCGCTGCTCTAAATAGGAGGAGCTGACATGGTCTGGGATGACAGTGAGACATGGTGATCTGTATGGGGTGACGCTTGGCACCTTTCTTTTTGTGGTAATTAAAATACCGAACAACAGGTCCTATCCCCCCCTGGGTGATACGCGATCCCTAGGGAATGGAAAATCTGTCTCCAGCAAGTGCGCTGGCAAGTGTGTCTTCTTTGTGTGCAGTCCCATGATGTTTGGGACACGTTCCAACAAGAACGAAGAAGGGAATGCAATCGCTACATGCCAGACTGACCTTGCTACAACCTTAAACTTGACTGCTTGCTCAACCCTACAATACAAAAGACGAAGCTTCCGGAGGTCGTGATTTGCATAGACAAAACGATACACGATTGAATAATGATGCTTTTGGGTGGGTTCACGTTGCTCACTTCCTGCCCATAGAGTGTGTCCCGCGGTCCTGGGGGCTCGTCCAGAGGTCGTTACTACAGCAAAACTGAGTTATGACTTCTTTTTTTTTATTCTCTACACTCACCTGTACAGCCGCTGAGGCACAAAAGACGTATCGTGCGGGTCGTTTGAAGCGACCGCTCGATATGAAAAATAAAAAAAAAAATATGTAAGCAATCGATAACGCGTTACCATGCAAAATGGATGGTGGTCAACAGAAAGGGAACCATCGGTGGTAGTCCCACAAACGCTAGCTTTCTTACCGATAAAACTTTGGAAGTGGAGGAATAAAAAACAACAACATAATTCTACCTATGTACATAGAAGCCACCTCATGCTAAAACATAACACCTCGTCTGCGGGCTCTAATACACAGAGGAGGGAAAGTACAACAGCCCCCATTGGAATGTGTAACTCTCGCTCTTTCTGTACAGCAACCCGCTTAGGACCACACGAAGCACACGAAATTCCTTCCCGCCACACATTCTCACTCACAATGCTCACTTCCGCAAACTACCACGCTGACCAAGACCGTGGATTGCGTGACCGGTTTTGCGGGGTCGGTCGGTACATCGTAGAAAACGCCGTTGATTACCTCCTCCACCTAGTCGGTGGGGAAAATGGAAGGAAATTGAGCTAGAACATTTCCCCACAACCACAGACACACCTATGGGAGGGGGGGGGCGGGGTCCTTTTGTGCTCAGGTTCGTGGGCCGGGACTTTCACAACCACATGCAATGCAATCGATAATAAACATACCACCAAGGGAAAAGCGCATTGTTGGGAAAGCGGAAGTGACAGATGGAAGTGAAAAGGGGGACGAAGAAAAATTCTTGACATTCCACACAACCCGCTCTACGGAGGAGAATCATTTCGACGGGCGTTGGGGTGGTTTATTTTCACTCAGTTTTTGTGTCATGCGTTTTCATGTTAATGTTCTGGTAAATAACTTACAAAACATGTTTATAAACACAACGTTTGGATTTGTTTTTTTTTTTTGTATCAGTTTTTGCTCATCTATACTATTCAAAATATTTTCGCATTCTGTGTGTGTTTGAATGCTCTTTAACTTACACGTTTGCTCTCTGTCTCTCTCTCTCTCTTTTCCTTTTTGTTTTCACATTCTAGCAGGAATAGACCTGTTAGATGATATTAGTAAGTATCAGCGCCTTTTAGTATGCAATCTGCTTACTTTGACAGCTGTCAAAGTAAGAAAACCATCATTAGTTGAATAATTTGCGGAATAAATTAATGCTAATTAAAATATTCCAACTTTCGATTAGTTACTCATTTTTCTCTTTATCTCTCTTTGTTACTACAGATGCAGCATTTCTACCAATAGAGGGCATACTAGGAGAAAGTGACCTGTTGGATGATATTAGTAAGTAGCCATACCCCTGTTATTATGCAATCTGGTGAACTCAACAGCACGAACATCTGTTTCACTCTCGACCTTGACCGAGGAAATCCCACCCGCAAACCACGTGCTTGACAAATGCATTTAAGCTATCTTCACGCTATCTGTTTTTCACACTTCGGAGCTGTCAGACCGTACCGGATGCGCCCAATTGCACGGCTGCAATGCAATCCGGCTAGACGGAATATTTTTAACAATTTCAATTGCGATAGTCAAGACATAATTTGCTACAGTCGGCTTTGGAAAAACAAGTGGCGTTTATTCGTCTATCAGATACAAAGAAAATTGCTAGAGAAACAAAAAAACGAAGGTACACGGTGAGTGTTTGTTTTGGGCAGTGGTGTAATTAGTTTCGCACACATTGATTTATGATGTCTCTTCTAGGGAGCGTCTTTTGCCCCCTTTACCCGAATGACTAAGCCCCAAAAGATAGCAATCAATCCTGCTGCTGTAGTTGGAAATGGTCCTTACTCTTTCTTTTTTTCTGCGGCAATGTCGTAGGCGCACCGAGCGCCAAATAAATTGGCGTGAGGGTGCGCCTGATGTCTATTAGTCATAGGGATAATTTTTAGCATTGAGCTACACTGAACGCTACCACCGAGAAGCTGAAGAGTTGTCTATGATAATCTAAATCATTACCTCTCGTTTTGTGGCGCGGTTTGAAAGAGTTTAAAGCTCTTATTTATACGATCTACGTCTTACAACTTGTTGGGGATACTTGTTAATGGTCTGAGCTAGTGTTACTAGTATGGATTAGCTCCTCACACACACACACACACAATGACTCAGCATCTTGAATGGCTTAAGCTGAAAATCATACCCCCATTTCCACACCAATTCTTGGAAACCCAAAACAACCGTCCATCCGCTGTCCTGTCTATCGTCGTGCTGCGCGAGTAACATCTTACTCTTGATCTTCCCTAGCGTCGCACGGAAGATGTGTTGGTCCATTGCGTCACATTCGTGCAAAAAAAAACAACCACACGCCCGGCAAATCCACATCATACAGCACCTGTCACCTAACATTCGATGACATGAAAAATGAAAAGAACACTTTTCAGAACTGCTACGCAGCATTACACTTCCACCAGTGATCCAGATCCAAAACGTGCTGTGGGACAGAAGGGTGAACACAAGCCGAATCCTCATTAAATACATCAACACAGACTGTGCTGTAAAGACAAAAAAAATCACCGTGCTGGTTGTCTTTTAAATGCTGACACCCTGCTTCCGATGAAAACGGTACGCCAAAAACGCTGCACGACGACGCAGCCGCGAACGATCATTGTTCGTGTCATGCATTTATTTTTATGTTTGTACGATCATCGTCATCGTAACATTCGGCCGCAACACCAGCGCAGCAACAGGCAACCAACGCACGTGTTTCATGTTGGCTGCGGATCTCGTGCTAACGCGTGGGGAACATTTTCGGACAATCATCCTGTAAATTGTTGCTGTTTTTCCAACAAGGTGATGATCACGCAAGGTGCTCGTGTGCCAACTGTGAGCTGTCACCTCGGTCGGAATTAGGCCATTTTTGCTTAATGATTGCTTTCATTAAGCCTTTCGCTAATCTTTCTACTTTTCTATTTCCAATATTTCCCAATAGCATGAACATTAAGCTTCCTTTGAAAAACCAATCCAATGACCTTTACATCTCCCTAATCGCCGCTCACACGCGAAAGCATATTGCTTGGGGTTACGTTTTGTCGGTCAGTTTTGTTCCCTCTGCCTATTACTCTTCTTCTGGCACTCTACAGAACGCACACCAACATAAAAGTTAGTGTCAATTTTCCGACCGACGATCACTGACATTTGAACAATTTGAGTGTGATCCGCCTCAAGAGAACGCGCGTACGTTCTCCGCTGGGAGAATGTGCCTCTCGAGTGACCTATCCCTACAATCGCTAGAGCACTACGAATAGAAAGAGAGCACGAGAATGCTCATGCGAGAGAGTGGGGAAAATTTTCCCAACATTTTCCCTCATTTTCCCAAACGGTGGCGACCAGTTTTTGCCTCACGCCAGCACACGCAAGTCACAGTCGTCGAATCATCGCCGGTGTGAGAAAATTCGATTCGTGATCATTGAGGTTCGGTTACTTTTACATTTACAGTTTAAAATCCTTTTTCGCGCTGTTGTATCGCTAAAAAAACGTATTCAAAACTTAATGTGACCAAGTGAAGTTTTGTTTCGGACCTGAAACTACCCGCTTTAGATAACTTCCGAATATGCTGTGCTGTGTCAAAATCTGCTTCATTCGCTGTACAAAATTTGCTCTTTTCGTTTCCTCTTCTTCCTACTCTTCTTGAACTGCTCTGTGACTAACATAGTGAAAAAGTTCAAACTTCAATCTTCTTCATCCAAACAGTTTCTAGGGTCAATTCCAATACTAGTTAGAATGGAATTCTTCACCCAATCTCGTTGTCCAGTGATTGACCTTTTTTTTTGGCCAAAATAGAGGGAGTTGGAGCTTAAAAATAATTTTCACCCAGTGAGATGCAGATGTTAAATGTGTATCTTCTCCCCGGGAACGTCTAAACGTCCGCTCAACATGACTGCTGCAACTCCCGGCAGGGCAGACAGACGCACAGAGTACCCGTTGATGCAGGCCCCAAACTCAGGCCCCGCCACAGTGGCTCTCGATAGTGCGATGAAAATGTTTAAAAATAGATTTCTCCATTACAGTCAGGCAGACATTCAATCGGGCAACGGTGCAAACCGCCCAGTTGGTGTGGTGTGGTCGCAGACACAACCAGATGATGAGAGATGTAGGAACGGTGCTAGCTCACCGGGAGCGCTTCTAAATGAAATAGAAAGTGGAAAATTAGAAGATAGAGAGATAGATAGAGAGAAGGAGCAAGAGTGTTGCAGCAGAAGATTTGGATTTATTTATTTTATTCCCTAATATTCGGAAACATCTGAGCGGGCAGGCTCTCTCTCTATCTCTCTATCTCTCTCGCGCTCTCGATCCCTTAGCTGAACACCTTCAAGCGGGTGAAGTTGGCAACGAACACACTGGGAGAAGATCAGGTGTAGTAGCATTGAAGAAGAAGAAAAAACCTCAATTTGAAATCATTGTACAAAATTAAACAAACTCGATCATATAACACGATCGATGGTGTGTTCATCGCCTTCGAATCGAAACGATCTGTTATTTGCCAGTACGCTAGGCCTACACATACCCTCCTAGCAGTAGAACCTATATTTAAATTCGTAACCAGTTGTGCTGTTGTACGTGTAGATATCCAGGATTACCAGGTCATCAGTAACATCCATTCCCAATTTCCCTCGTGTGTGTTTAGGTATCTAGAAGATCTCGTGTAATCTGCGCTAGGTTCTCTATGTACAAAACCTTCCCAAGATGTCCTTTCCAACGCGTCCATACGACCCCCTTTCTTCCGGAAGTGTATCTCGCTTTCGTCCGACTGGTGATGATGCCTGCGAGCGACGTTACAACTCGTCTGCCTCATCAGACACGTCCACGTCCTCGTCCGACTACGAGTATCTCAATCTCTTCCACAAACTCGATCATCTCCAACGATCTCCCCTGGCCGGCATGTACAACATGATCGTGCACAGCACTCCCGACATAGTTGTCAATAGTGCCGTGTCCACTTCTTGCTCTACCGGTAGTGCTGGTGGTGATAAAGAGAATGTACATGCAGTTCTTCCTTCCCCAACTATTACCGTAACATCGCCTCCACCACCTCCAGCAACTGCAACGCCCCAAGAACAGCACGAATCTCCGTCCAAAGAACCTTTATCTCCAATAATACCACCAAAACCAATCCAAAAACCATCTCCCGCGCCCCAACCGGAAGGTAATGATTGTAATTGTAGATAAAATCTGCTCAAGACACTTGTGCTTTTTTGTGGAATTGCTTTTGAGCCTTCGTGTGCTGTTGATGTTCCCGATTTAACACTGTCCTTTGTTTGTGTACACTATGAGATCTTTATCTTTATGCCACCGTTCTTTTTTTCTTATCCACCTTTTCCCCCCTGCAGTTCACGTAATCGGTAAAGATATACGCGAAGAGATGCCCCCAGTACCCAACCAGCGACCGTACGTGGAGATCACGGAGCAGCCGCACCCGAAGGCGCTCCGGTTTCGCTATGAGTGCGAAGGCCGCTCGGCCGGTTCGATCCCGGGCGTCAACACCACGGCCGAACACAAAACGTTCCCGAGTATACAGGTGCATGGTTACCGGGGTCGGGCAGTGGTTGTTGTGTCCTGCGTCACCAAGGAAGGTCCCGAGCATAAGCCCCATCCGCACAATCTGGTCGGAAAGGAGGGCTGCAAGAAGGGTGTCTGTACGGTGGAGATCAACAGCACGACGATGAGCTACACGTTTAACAATTTGGGCATTCAGTGCGTCAAGAAGAAGGACGTCGAGGAGGCGCTCCGACTGCGCCAGGAAATTCGGGTCGATCCATTCAGAAGTAAGTTCGCTTCGCTAGAAACTTCTCCGAACTTCGGACATTTAATTCCCATTTAACTTTGCAGCTGGATTCGGTCACGCGAAGGAGCCCGGCTCGATCGACCTCAACGCTGTCCGACTGTGCTTCCAGGTGTTTCTCGAGGGCCAGCAGCGGGGCCGCTTTACCGAGCCGCTCACGCCGGTCGTGTCGGACATCATCTACGACAAGAAGGCGATGTCGGATCTGATCATCTGCCGGTTGAGTGACTGTACCGCCCCGGTGTCCGGTGGCAAAGAGATCATTCTGCTGTGCGAGAAGGTGGTAAAGGAGGACATTAAGGTGCGCTTTTTCGAGAAGAAGGGCAACACGACGGTGTGGGAGAACTATGCGGAATTTTCGCACACTGACGTGCACAAACAGGTGGCAATCAGCTTCCGGACGCCACCGTACAGAACGATCGACATCAGTGATCCGGTGCGGGTGAGTACCATTGTGCAACCCGAGAGAGGTATTGGTTGTTTCTGATGCACTCCCTTTCATTCTTTACACCCAGGTCTTTGTACAGCTGGAACGCCCGTCGGACAACACCTACTCGGAGGCGCGTGACTTCCAGTTCATCCCGCTAGACACAGGTAGGCGTCGGTTTTCGGCACTGCACCGTGAACTCATGAAAAATCCTAGCTCCGACACGCCCGAGAACCAGCTGTTCAAGCGCATCCTGCTCGAGGGCTCGAACCGGTCCGCCCTGGAGCAGCAGATGAAGCCGGCCAATGGGTTCGCGCCCCAGCGTACCGAGCAGGTGGAGGTGATCGTGCTCGACACACCGAACGTGGAGGACAAACCGTTCGTGGCGGAGGCGGTCACGAGCGATCAGAAAACGACCGAATGGATACAACGAAACGAATTCAACGACGGTGGTTCGGGCTCGGGCGATGACAATCAGATGGTCACCGGTGACACGAACAACAACGTTTTTCAGCCCAATTCGTTCGATCTGCCCGATGGCACGAACAACCAAGGCGATGAAAATGCCAACGGAATGGTCCCTGTTGCTCCTGCTGCTGCTACTGCTGCTGCTGTTACTGGTTCTGCCGCCGTTCCGGATGACGACCAGACACTGAAGGAACTGTTGGAGCAAGTGGCCGAGCTGGACGAGATCTACACGGATCATCAGCTGCGCCGGGAGAACCTAATGCTGGAGCAGGAGTTGAAGCAGCTCGAACAAACCGTCCCCGTCCAGCTCGGCTCGCCCGGTGGCCAACCGATGGACATTGACGAGGTGTTTGACGATGCGGCGACCTACACCAGCCTGCAGCGTGCGTTCAAGAACCCGCTCTCGATCACGCTCGGTCCACCGATTCCACCACGCCCCGAGCACGCCAAGCTGGACGCGGGCGTGTACGATGCGGTCGAACCACTGCACGTGCCCACCATCGACGTGACCTCGCTGAAGCGTGATTCGCAGGAGCTGGAAAAGCTACCACCGCTGCCACCGAAGCGTGCCAAACCGAGCGTACAGAACAAGGAAAACAACGCGCTCGACGCGAACGACGAGGTGCTGCTGAACACGATCATTCGCAAGGGTTCGATGCGCAGTCTGGCCCCGCGGCCCCAGTCCGATCAGATCATCATCATGAAAACTCCCGACAGTCCGCTCAACAAGAAGCTTCCCCCGACGCCGCCTACTTCCCCGACGAAGTCGTCTTCGGGTGGCAATGGGGCGAGTGATTGTAGCACTCTGCCGAAGAATGGCGCCAAGAAGCCGGGCTTCTTCTCGAAGCTTTTCTCGCGCAAGAAGAGCAAATCCGACCTGACCGCTAGCACCAACACGCTGAACCGCAAAAACACACCGGGTGGTTCGAAGGAACCGAGCCTTTGCGTCGACTTGGAGGGCAAGGAGGGTCAGTCGACGCATCGTAAGGGTTCGCTGCGTGATGCTTCTGGGGAGAAGCGCAAAACGGGCAAACCGGTCGCGCGCAGTGTCAGTAGCGTCAGCGCGAGACGACCCGCTTCGGATGCGAACTGTCCGGACTATATCTACATCCCGCTGAAGGGCGACGGGCCGACGGGTGGCATGCAGTCGCGCAACGGTGGCAGCGGTACGCACCTGTCCCTCCCGGGCAATGATTCGTACGAGCGGGCCAGTACGGCTTCGCTGCCACCGCTCGACCGTAAAGCGGTCAGTGCGCTGCAGCTGGATGTGCCGATACAGGACGGAAATCTCGAGCTGGTCGCGATCGCGGACGCTCGCAGCATAAAGAATCTGGTCGAGGGCAACTACGGGGTGCAGCTCGACCCGAACGTTGATCTGACCGAGGCGGAACACTTTGCGCTGTACACGTCGATCGCACCGAACGCGGCACTGAGCGAGTTTGACGAAACGTCCTGCTATTACGCGCCGGTTGAGCCGAATCCACTCGCCAGCAGTTCCCAACAGTATCCACTGAACCAGCAGCAGCAGCAGCAGCAGCAGTTCCAGCAGAGCCAACTCACGCGAATGGTCACCGATAGCGATGTTTGAGAGGAGCTGAACCATTTTATTTTTGATCCCCTTTTATGGCCGGAGCTACTCCAGAGCAATGATTTCTTATGCATATCATAGAGCAATTGAAACTCATCCTGTCCAGGACACAATGATACTAATGTAACGTTTTTTCTTTTCTTTTTTGTTTTTGCATATTATTTTCGGTTTTCGCGGTCCTCCCCATACGCACGCGTGCGCACGCAAACACACACACAAACTGCTTGTTTCTCGAAACAAAACGCAAAATCTGAACCCTAAACAGTCGATCTCCGAAGAAAGCGGCAGAAGCTGGCGGGTTCGTCGAATGTGTTTTTGCCGGTAGTAACGGCCCCATTGCCGGGTCCATCGCCCCCGAGCAGTCTGGGCATGCCGGGCAATATACCGAACCTGTCGCAGCTGGACGCAACCGGCGGACAGAGTGCGTCGACGAGCGGTTTACCCCGTAAGTTACACCAACATCTATCGGAGCTTTGTGGGGTATTTTTTTTTTTACTGGCTCTGGATACACCATTTCCCCATTACCCGCACAAACACACATATTACATATTTTCCTTCCGTTGCGTTAATCCTCTTTCTTGGTGGAGGGTCCGTTGTCTACTTCGTCCATTCAAACTGAACACAATCAATCACTAAGCTCCATAAGCCCATCCTCACTGTATAGTTGATCTCCTTCGACTTCGTTTACCATTGGGTTTACTCATTCTCATACTGTAGTTATCGTCACTTCGTCCTGCACTAGTCTTCGTGTTTTTGTGATATTTCTGTGTCCAATTTGGTGTCCCCTGTCCTTTTACTCTCTTCCTGTGTGTATCTTCATGTCTGGAGATGCTTCCGTCCACAATTCATCATTTTGTAGAATCAAAACACACACAAAAAACAACTGTTGTTTGGCATTTTTGGGAGCAAAAAATAAAGGGTTAGCATCCTTTTTATTGGCTTGTCTTGGACTGGTGGAGAGGTTGTATGCCGTATTCGAATTGGGCTGATTGTGGTTCCTAATTGTTGTTTGCTCCTTTGGGCTCATTGGAAGTTGTCGTCGCCGGTGATGGTAGAAAATTGGAATTGATCGTACCTAAACAAATAACAAGTAACAAAAAAAAACAAAAAATATAATACGGTAAAAGGGTTAACTAACGGGTGAAATGACACACACAAAAACAGTAAATCCGTTTCAGCATAAACTCGTAACAATTTGAACGAAGCAACATTGCCATCTATTTGTGAAATTTGTTAGCAGCACGTGCGAGAACGCGCATGTGCGACCCGGTGCGTAGGACAGTTTTGAAAGTAACGAACCTTTATATTGTTGCCGACATTGTCCAGGGGGAGGTTTGGGAGCATCTAGGGTGTTCAGAAGTTGAATTTTTGTATTGGAATTTAAAAAAAGGGACTCGTGTCAGCTTTTTTGACAACCAGATGAAGAGGAGCTTGCTCGGACAGATGTTTGTAGGAGAGCTTTGGAGAGCGCAGTAGAACGAAATACCTTTTTTGCAATGTTGTACTTAACATTAGGGGGAACTCCTAACACGAGCCTTTCCTATTTTATTATAATTATAGTGAACTTTGATCGGATGTCATTTAAAAGCGTTTACATGTACTTTTTTGTCCAAAAAAAACATGCCAGGTAGTAGGTAGGAGCTGGTAGTACTAGTAGTTGAGTGCAAAGTGGTTTTGAGTTGTTTTCTGTTTTTCTGTTTGTTTTTCTATTGTTGGTCATCTCGAACGAATTTGGTAAACTATATACCTAAATATATAGAATAAATCTATTTAAAATTGGTGACTTAAAGAACAGTAAAACGGAGCAACTATTGGGCATATTGGTCTTGCTGAAAAGGAGAATTTGAGTGCAGTGTTCTACAATCTCTATATAAAAACGTCTTTGTAATAATAACTTTAAAAAAGAAACTCAAAAGAAGTAAACTCAAGTCTTGCAGCAAGCGAAATATCGAAACCAAATACAATAATACAAACAAAAACCCTATACCACTTATACTAGCATTTAGGTAACAATGTGAGCTCAATGTTGGCTCCGTAAATTTGTCGCAGAGCGACTTGAGTTAGTTTTTACTAGTTTAATACTTACCGAAGATGAAAGCAGCAGCTTGCAGCGTGGACAAACAAAAATGTGAATCTTTATAAAAGATGTAACAAATAAAACGCCGTGGTGTGGAAACAGTGGAAAATGAGTTGAAAAGCGTTGAATTTGTTAATCGTTACAGAGAGTGTTTGTAGGTAAATCGGTAAATTGCAGGCTAGAAGTTACGTTTCACGTCATCTTTAGTACAAGCGTAAGAGTAAGTGTGCGTGTGCGTAGGTACGATTTAAGCGTGAATAGTGTTCACATTAGCTAACTGATTTAGAATAGCGTGTTTATGTACGTGTGTTTGTTTGAGTGGCTTTGACAGTTTTGTTTTGGGTTTGCTTTTTTTTACTTCATCTGTTATCTTCTCTAACAATTTCTAATCATACTTTTGTGCATGGTTTCATGTTAATTTTGTCATTTTTATATTATTTTTGCATGCCTTTTTGGTATTGTTACTCTTAGCTAGTTGAATATGTAAATTTGAATTGTTTCTTAATTCTTTACATTTTTTTTTCTAATTTTCCAGGAGGTATTTATACCTACCACAATGCAAGTGCTTTTCAACAGATGCCAAAAGAGGAAATCAAAAATGAACCTGGAGGTAAGCAACCACCTAAATTTATCTGTTTTACCTGGTCTAATTCACTCATTCCCTTCCCCGTGTCTTTCACAGACTCTCCGAGCCACAATCCCTCCAACCAGTACCAGCTGCAACCGATGCAGCCCATGTTTACCGCCCAGAGCACCTCCCCCGGTCCAGACCGTTCGCCAGCTACACTCACGCCCTCCCCGGGCATCGGTGGTCCCATCTCACCGCTTGACCCTGGCAATGTAACGCCAACCCCACCGGCCTACACCACACTCGGTGGTACCGGCGGTACGATGGGCAATCTGTTCGGCCAGTTCGGGACCGGGTTCTCTAACGCCGCCACCCAGCCCAATGCAAGCGTGCCAATGTTTGAAACCAACCTGCCCGGTCCGTCGAACGGTTGGGTCCAGCCGGTACCATCACACACCCAGAACGGCCCTAGTCAGCCGCAGCCGCAGCAACAGAACCCGTTCAACTTGATCAACTTTGGCACGCTCCCACTCGCAACTGGCGATCCACTAATGGCGATGAGCACGGCAAACACGAACAACCAGTCGAACGTGGGCCCACCCTCGATCGGGTCCGACTTTTACATGAACCTCGATCTGGCCAACCTCGATCCGGTGTTCAACTCGTCCGAGTTGCGCTCCGTACTGGGGACACTTTCCACGTCCGACCTAAACCGGCTCGAGCAGACGGCGAACATGCAGACGTCCGGTGGGAATTGCCAACAACATTCGGCCTCGAACCAGCAGCAAGCACTGAAGGCTCTCTTAGCGACACAGCAGTTACAACAGCAGCAGCAGCAGCAGCAGCAGCAACAACAACAGCAAGGACAAACCGGTCAAGCCGACCGGATCGACAACGACGAGGACCTGACCGATAGCTTTACGAAACTCAGCACAAACGATTTAAACTAGATTCAAAGGCGGTGATCGGTGACGGTGGTGACAAGCGATAGTGACACAACGGAAAGGAAAACACCCATACTCACACGATCATTAAGATTGCACCCAGCACCACTGTCACCATTTTTCCGTAACGTTAGCCCGTAAGCATCCATTCCGACCCCCCCCCCCCCCTCCAATGCGCTGTGTTTTGACGACATGTTGTCTTAGTTGAGTTGTTAAGTTTTGCTCTGTAACACATTTTTTTTTGTTTACCAACAGACCATTGGCAAGTAAAACCAAGATTCGAGATTTTTGTTTTACCTAACCGAGCTATTATATTTACGCAATCGTTTATTTTGGTGCGGCTTTACGTGCATAATGTGTGTTTGGATTTGGATGTTGTTTCTGTCTCCGGGGTGGTACGATTGACGAGCGATGGTTTGATTCTTTTTTTGTTCTTTCTTAGCACATACACACAAAACAGCGTAGAAAAAGCGAAGAACAATGTGGGTTTGCACAACAAACATCCGAATTGGTTTTTTATGGAGAGGGGATAAGCTCTGTTTGTCGGGTGGGGGAGGGTTCTCAACGAACACGTTGTTACTGATTGTTACGCTACACAACACACTCAACACGGCTGAGAACTTCTAACTCATTGAGCGATTTGAGCATTCACGTTCACAGAACATTGCTGTTTAACGACCCTTGCAACGAATTACTGCGAACCGACGCTCTTCGAGAACGAGTCCATCGATTTCCACTTGGCGCGCGATTCGCACGGTTTGCCGTGGATCTGCTCACAGCTTTTGACCGTGAGGAAGCTGATGCGCGGTCGCTCGATGCCCAGCTCCGTAAGGCTCGTCGTCTGCGGGCAGATACGGTGCGGGAAACGGGGCGAACCTCGGATACGATCCCTCACCGGACCTTGCTGCTGTACCGTCGAGGAACGTCTCCGCCCGTTCGGTGGTAGCACAAAGTTAACGCGCGGTTCGGACCCGGTCAGTGTAAGCTCCTCCCTGGTCGGTTTGTCGATGGTGTAGATCGACTGGGGCAGATCGTCTTCGGTGTCGATTTCGTTGAAGATGGCGAGGGCCGATTTGCGTATCGCGCTCGTCGATGAACCCGTGCCTCCGAGCATCGTGGCCGAGGGAGTTTTGTGCAATCGTGGGGCAAACATGTGCCTTATCTTGCCCATCACACCGGAACTCGTTCCATTGGGGAGTGTGTGAGGTTCGTCGCTTCCAACACGACTGTTGGAGGTTAGAATGCGCTCACGGCTACCGGTTGGGGCGAGCGTTACTGCTGGATCGATTTTGGGCTGCGAGCTGAAGGCGATGTTCCGCTTCATGGGCGAAAGCATTGGATCGACCGAGGGCCAGCTGGCACGCGGAATTATCGGTGGAAGCACCGACAGCAGCAGCATGGGCAGTCCACTAGACCCGTGCGGCCGGGCGATCGCGCAAGGTCGCGAGTCGGGCAGGTTGGGTTCGGAAGAAAGCGGCGAACTTTGTGGCGATCGATCCTGAAGTGCTCGCTCCAGGCGACAAATTTCGGCGTCCAACAGCTCCAACTCCTTCCGGTAGACTCGATTCTGTACCTCCACCCGAAATTGAAGCTCCCGACGATCGTCCAGCACAAACCGGCGCGTATTGAACTCCATCTTCAGCCCCATGCTGTGAATGATCGGATCGTACACTTCGCCCTTCTCAAAGATGTCCTTAATCTTGGGCAGAAACAGCAAACAAAGTGTGGCCGTCGTTGAGATCAGCACGAATCCCGCCGTTATGATGAACGCTAGCGTCACTCGCTCGTAGAGAAGGTTCGCCAGCACGACCACACTCGCACTGGTGATCACTACGCTGTACACCGAGATGCCAATGTACTGCGAATCGTTCAGTGCCGATATCTTCACATTTCTTGTCTGCCACGCCATATACACACCGACCAGCAGGAGTAGTCCCTTGTAAGCGTACAGCATTCCCAGCCAGCTTTCGTAGTGCCTCGAACGGCAGAGTTCCACCTGGGGAAGGAACACCACACTCCGATCGGTGGTACTGATCTCCAGGGAAAGGTTGTGTAGATGCCGTTCCATCGGATCGGCCGCCATCCAGAACGAGACGACGAACGCATCCACAAGCAGCAGTGCACCGATCACCGAGATAAGCTGCGTGTCTCGCAGGATCTTGTCCCGACAAAGTCCTCCGGCGCTGTGCGTGAAGATGCGATAGACGCGGAACGTTTTTGCAAACATTGAGCCAAAGGCAAGTGAAAAACCCGCCGACAGGAAGTAGATCCTTGCCATACAGATGGTGGAGAAGGTAACGCTCGACCAGGGTAGTGTGGAATGGTCCAGACCGAGCAGAATGGTGGCCGTGTACACAAGCATACAACCGCAGACAGTGATCGTGCTGAGCTTGGGGCTCGATAGCTTGATGGCTCTGCAACAAAAAAGAGACGAAAGTTGATAAATAAGACAAGAGTTTTGGGATGATTCCACTAACCATCAACACTCACTTCAACTTCCGGAACCTCAAATTCAGTCCCAAAAACAGCACCGATATCCCAATCCCGATCAGCGACAGTATCACCACCGTGTAGAACGCAAACGGATCGATCGTATCCACCCTCAGCCGCAGTATCCTCTTCGCAATCGGCACCTGGCCCCCCGGCCACACGATCGGCACACAATACCGGCAGCCAAAGTCGAGCGTCGCATTCTTCGGATAGTAAAACGCAATCATCTCCAGCTGCCCTGCCCGGATCTGATGGAACGAGGTCGTCCCGATTCGGTCCGCACCCTCGAACGAAACCGGTCCCGAGATTCCATTAAACTTGAGCAGATCGAACTGGCGCAACAGCTCCTGAGCGATATCGTACCGCGTGTAGTCGTAATCGGCCAGCCGGACCCGGTGCGGCACCGACTGGGACCAAGACCGTTCGGCGCCGCGCAATGCCAGCGCCATCGCCCACACCGCATCGTACGTTTGCGGTGCAAACTGGGACACCGCACCGGTGACGTTCATGTCCCGCAGCTTCTGCAGAAAGATGTCGTTCGTCTGGGAAAAGGCGATTAAGCGAAGAAACAACAATCACCAAACAGCGGTTCTTAATCCCACCGCACAGTGAGCACAGCAATGTAAATAAATAACGACTGATGGGAAAGGATGGGAAAGGATTATCGACAAATGGATCGAAGCGAAACAGCACACACACACACACACACACACACACACGCTTACCAATCCACTCAGGGCAGTGCCCATGCCAACGATGCTATTGTAGCTCGAGACGATTATTAAGTTCTCCACCGCCGTCAGCAGTGCCCGGGAGGTGCATGGGGCACTACCCGTCTCGGGTAAGTCGCCCGCCAACCACCAGGACGAGATGTACGTGTCCTGCAGTATCCAGGCGTACTCTGCACCGTACATACCAAGATTGTAGACCTACGAAGAAGAAGGGGAACGAAAATGAGCAACGATGGTCACATGGAAAAAGAAGAAAAAAAGCATGCTCTCTCCCAGGGGAAATTTATCCCGCGGCAGGTTCGTCGTCGTTTGGGGGGGGGGTCTGTTTTGCTTACCTCGCAGAACACTTGCGGGGCAATTTCATGCGAAAAGCTTCCGATAATCACTCGCACATCACGGTCCTTGGGGTGGTTAGGGTGGAGTAGAGAAGAGACAAAATGACAGCATCTTTAGCCCCGCTGGAAGACCTTGTAATAACCGATTCGAAACGACGGGAAGCGATTTCTATCGAACAGTCAAAGTGCAGTGAATTGTAACTACGTGTGTAGCGTACCGGGGTTTAAGGATGGAAGAATGGATGAGGATGCGGTGATGCTGAAATGAAGGTGTGTGTGTGTGCGTGTGTGTGCAACAAACAGATAATGGAAATGGCGTTTCAATGTTTTTTTTTTTGCGCGTGAAGATACGCAAGGCTCTTACCTATATAACTTGAGTGTGTTATGGTAGAGGTGGTTGTGGTGGTTGTGGTGGTGGTGGTGGAAGTAGTGTTTGGCATGACAAGGGACAAAATTACAACAACACTACTGTAACAAAAAGAACGCTACTTGTAAGAGATTGAGCAACAGGAATAAGGGAACATCGGAAAAGATGCCAAGGCACTCTCCTACGAAAAGGACTCGTTTTGGGGTACACGGAAGATACTACATTAATACCCGCAGCAGCTTCAGCTGTTCCTTAAAGTCAGTTTCGGCAAAGGAAATCGTCGCCGCACAGGTGATGTTGGCCCGCTCGAGCTCGGTCACGAGATCGTTCACCGCGAGCGAGTAGCCTTCCTCGTTTTGGGAGAAGGTCGCCACCGTGTCCCAGCCGAAATGCATCAGAAATGCTATCCGGGCGGGGTGGTGCGATGAGTCCGGTGCGACGGTGCGGTAGAAGAGGGGGAACTCGCGCCGATCACTCAATGCTGGGGAGGTGGACCCGAACGAGACCTGCAATGGTTACAAGAATTTGTTATTTAGTACAAGAACCTTAACATTTGAAGGACAGTTCCAATACCTGAAGGATATTCCAGTAGGGAACGATCTTCGCCAGACTCTCGGTAACTTCCGAGCAGGCTGACCCGAGCACCATGATGATCCGCTTACTTTGATGCGTGTAGAGCGCGTGAAAAAACCGATCAACTCCAACGCCCGGATCGCACTGCAACACAAAGCAAGCGTTGAAGTTTTAAAATCCTTCGCTAACTCCCCATTACGCCCCACGCACTCACCTTCGTATCGTTCGTGATGAGCTTCAGCTTGTACCCGAGCAGCAACCCACGCCGGTTGATGTGCTGTACGGCCAGCTGTGCCGCCGCCAGCTCGCTGAGCCCCTCCCGGCGAGCCGCTCCCTCCCTCGAGCTCAACTCAAACAGTCCCAGTATCGTCACCTCGCGAGCACGACGCTCACTGCCAGCCGGTCGCGTCCGCTCAAACACCGTATTGATGATGTTCCGATTGTGCTCGTTCGTTTGCACGCTGGACTTCCAATTGGCCGCACTTTCACTTGCCAGCAGCGTGTCGAAAAGCACCAGCAGCAGCAGCAGCAGCACCATCAGCACCACCGGCACGTAACCACTCGAGCCGGCCGTTGTGCGATGCATCCTCTTGAGCGTGTTGAGCGTTCCGTTGGAGCTGGTTCGACTGCTCGTCGTAAGCCGCTGCCATCGACTGGCGTCCGTACCGAGCCTGTGCAGGAAACCGCGGGCAGCGGAAACACCACCTCCGACACCGTTCGGAATCGTGGAAAACGTGGTTTATCCTTCCGATAGAGCGGCACGTGCTGGCACGTTCAAGGGTGCTCCTGTGACCAATGCCTGTGTGAGAGCAGCCAGAGCGAAATTGTGTGAGATGATGGGGACAAAAATTGGACAAGAAAAACGCCACAAAAAGCAGGCCGAAAGACAACATCACTTCCACAAAACTGGGCCGACTCTCGATATGCCTAAGCGGTACATCACGACGAAACCCCTTTGCTCGGCGGCTCTCCAGCTGGACTTTGGGACAGCATTTTTGCGTTACTGTAATGCCGGAGCCGAGGGAATGGTAACAAAAGCAGCACTACTAACTGCTATTTGGTGCATGTTTTTAAGATGAAGTCCGACAGTGTCCGGCCCAACCTAGGGAGACAATGGAGACCGGTCCGAAGCCTTATTTACAAAAGCAAAAGTTTTCCCATTCCATCCCATTCTCATCCCTTTTACAGTTTTGGAGGTGGACGGTTCGTTCCTTCTCCCCGGTAAGGCAGGCCTGCCTGTGTCTTGCAAGGCAAGTTATTTTTAAAATAAATCCCCAGATTATACCATGATCCTGCTTTTCTTTTTTCTTTGTGTCGTTTTTTCGTTGTTTTGCTGTTGGTGTCTCATGTGGTGCTTCTTGCTGTATAGCCTTTCGTTGCAAGGAGTAAGTTGCTTTTGGGGCACGGTACGACGAGAAAGATAGAGAGAGCAACGATTATTTGCTCCTCCAGAGAAAGCATAAATCATACATTAGCTGTACTGGGAAGTGGAGGAAGTTTAGTGGAGGAAGAACTTACAACTTGCATCTTTCCGTATCAGTATGGGCTCTTGTCGGGCCGGGGAACTAGAAGCAGGAGAGAAAGTTCTGTCAAACGTAATCAACTCACGAGCGTGAACATCGGAGTTTGTGTAGAAGCGTGTAAAAGCTGTTCGACAAAATGCACTTCTGGGCCCCCAAGTGCATCACCCGCCCAAGTGGGATGGGGTGGGAATGTGTGGTCTGGATAGGATCTACTAAGCTCTACTATAAATACTACCTTGTATCGTCGAAGGTGTGTTTTATCAAACCAAACACGATTAAAAACTCTATTGCAGGCAGCTGGCCCATAAAAACTCCTTCATACAGCAAATTGAAAAAGTTGCTCTCCGTAAGGAATTAATTAATTCTCAATCTTTTTGTTTTGTTTTTACCGTTCAATAGGTCAGGGGATAACACCACTACACTGTAATTTCATTCTCTCGTAAAAGCCCCAAATCGAACATTGAGATGAGCAGTGCATACTTTCAGGCGCAATCAACCCATCTCGCACCGTGACGCCTAAAGTAATGCAATCTGCATAACAAGATTGCCAAATTTGCACCTACGCACGAATGAGTATCGTGCGATTGTATCGAGTGAAAAGGAAAGCCACCGGAATCGTTTCATTTCGTGTCGGATTTTCTGTTTCAAATACCTTTTTTTCTCTTTTTTCATCCCAAACCTGTCGCAATAATCTCTTGCGCGATTCCGCGGAGACGTATAATCTGGCACGGCTAATGCTATTATTTTGATATAACCCGTAATACCCGCCGACGACACAACGCCGGCGGTTCGGCTGTGCGAGTATGAAGAATTACTCGGAAATCCCCAAAAAAAAAAAACGTTATACGATCCTCATTAGAAAGGACGAGTATTTGTTCGGGCCCATTTTTGTGCGAGTGTGTGTGTGTGTGCGTATGTTTTTTCGTTCCATTTTTTTGCTGTGAGTATCCTTTTTTTCCGTTTCGAAAAGCCACTCGACGATGCGCCTCGTGTACAGCATCATGTCGCGGCGGCAGCGGCGATGGGCATGTATATTATTAGCCTGGGCACATGTGTCTGTAAACTTTGATGAGATTGGGCGTACAGGCCCCCGCACCGTGCGTTTCCATGCCAACTCCCGGGCACAAGTGGCTGTGCTTGTTGTCAAAGCCAATGTCAAAATGTGCTGCCGGGCTTTCGCCGCGATGGCATTAATTTTAAAGCATCCGTCCGCGCGAATCCCTTCAAGGAAAGGCCACCGACCACCGTTTGCATAACATCTTCACCGTTGACGCTGATGTGCTTCAAACATCGGGTCCCCAGATCTGCTGTTCGGATAGGAGGGGGGGGGGGGTTTGCGGGATAAGATGTGTACACATATCACATCTCCATATCGGTGTCCCTTCGACTTGATTTCGCTTGATTTGTCCACCAGCCCAGTCCATTAGCCTTAAATATCATCCACCTGAGACAAGTGAAAGCGGGCGCGCGCGAGTGGGGGGGATTCTATGGAAAACGCATCAGTGAAGTGACCTTCGCGCTGGAACCCCTGCGAGCGCCGAACATCAAGAATCAATTGCAACTTCCTGGGAAAATGATGAAACCACGACGATGATGACGGGGACACAGGACGACCCATCAACCGTTCTGTTCAATACCCGCTTTGGCGGCTTTGCTGTTGGCAAACGAGGGTTAAAATACAATCCCTCTTTTCAAACCCTCCGCTACGTGACCAACACAATAGAAACGTATGGGGGAAAGCATGAGGACGCCCACTAGAATGGGTGAATGAGCACCGAGACTCGCCGGATGACGAAGGCCCGGACACAGAGCGACGCCTGTATATGTATATTGTCTCGATCGGGATAAATGGCTAACTGTGTGCCGGTTGAAAGTCTCGATAGTCTATTGAAGGCCGCTTTCCAACTTCAATATCTGTAACAAGTATGAGGGAAATAAATGACACATGGCTCGGCTAGATATTACATTTGCTAGCTGTACCCATTACCCAGAAAAAAAGCTTTCATACTTTCTGGCAAAACATTCCACTGCGTTACTCTTACGTACAATTTAATTACTGCCCCGAAAACGCTTTTCGCATGTTAAAGGTGTCAGCTTCCAACCAAGATTGACACGTTAACACCATTCCGTGCTGCGAGCCACTAGGCCAAGAACGGATTAAAGCCGCTGTGAGCACCTGCAACACCTCGAGCCACCCATCCACCCTTCAACACACACACACACACACAGTAACTATCCCAACCCGCAAGCAAAGAGCACCGGCTCATTGAAAAACATTCCTCCATAACGATGGGCCGATGGGGGCTTTTGTTTCTCGGCGCTCCTGTCCCTCGGCTTGCGCTTGCGGTGAGCTTTCTTCTCGTTCTTTTGTGTGCACACACACATCAACACAGTTACCTCCCCGGGCTCATCTCAAGCATCCCATCAGGCTTTGGGGATTGCGGTTGGTGTGTGTTTTTTTTTCTCTTCTTCTACTTCTTCTTGTTTCTCCTCACCATTTTCCTTCACCGGCGGCCGAGTTTCGCACGTACCGCGCTGCCGGTGTGTCCTTGTAATGGCAGTTGCAACACGCGACACGGTGAGTACACGGTCGCAATAAAACAAAATAAAACTAACTGCTCGTTTCGCGTTCCCGGGCACACCCCGGGGGGAGGGGGGAGGGGGAGGGGCGAACCCGCTCGAACGATGTGGTGGAACTTCCAACGTATTTCCCAGCGGTGTTCGGTATTCCGTAATAAATCCCCTCCAATTGTTCGAATCCATTTGGAAAGGATGATGCAGGGGAGGTGGCGCGTGGGGAGCTCTTCCACTGATGGAGTAAGTTGGAATTGAAAGCATGGCATGAAACGGTTAAAGGAACTACAAAAGATGGGGTTTTGCCGCAGGTTACAGACATTAGGGCGTTTTTCGATCAATCCGCCTAAAGGTATGCAAAAACATTGTAGGCTGTGCTGCACATGACACATTTTACGAATAACTTTCTATTGCTTCTTTGATCACTTGTTACTGATGGAGAGAGTTTATGCAGGGATGGTAAACGTTTGTTTTTTAATCTCTTATCTGAATACGATAAACAACCAATTGATGAACCTATCAAATATATATCGATATTTCAGTTTGCAGAAACTCTGAATCGTCTCCGAATTTGTACATCATTGTCGATAAACAATATTTTTACGGAAACCAATTGGATATAAACGTACATCGCGTTGAATATTCTTTAGCGCCTAAAGGTATGCAAAGTACGTTATGTCATCATCACAGTAAAAGCAAACACTTGCCAGCGTTGCGTAACGCCTACAGGTATGCAACATTGTTCTTAAAGAGATGTTTAGTATTTTGATAAAATAAATAAATTTTAGTGTCCTAAAACAGTGACAAAAATGAATATATTAAAGACTTTTATCCAACAAGAAAAGCAATATATAAACATAACGTGTCAACCAGTACCCATACCAGTAAAGAGGTAACTTACATACATTTAGGCGCTCTCGTCTGATCTTCCCAGGCTGACCTTAAATAAAGGCCACTGTTTGCAACCTCCTTTCCTGTTTTTTTACTCAACCATTTAATGTAACAAGAAAATGCACTTAAAGACGAAGCCCATCTTGGCCGACCTCAAAACTAGATTGTATTGATGGAAATCATTACGGAAAGCTTCTTCCAGCCTGGCGGTTTTGACCAAGCCGACCGTAAACCACCGGCCGAAGACGATGGACCAAAAGCAACAGCACACACAAAAAAAAACAGAAGGGGGTAAAAGCACTCGACATAAATTACAATGACCACAATAGGTAAACGAATGGTTGGACAGTTTGTTTCACCGTGTTTATCCTTCTGTTCCGTCCGGTTTCACAAAACCGTTTGCGGCTCTCCTTTTCCCCCGTTTTCCCCGATTGCCGATTGTTGTTGAAAAGCCGCTGAAGAATTGTCTTTCATCATTGTTCGGTGCTTTGTTGTGGTTATTTTCCGCTATTTTACTACCTCCTGTACCCCCAGCCCAGGTTTATGTTGTTCACAATGCAATCGACACACAAACACACACACACACACACACACACACACACACACACACACACATACAGAGAGAAACCCTTTACTTATGCCACGGCATACTGACCAGAAAGCGAAAAATCCTCCGCAAAACTCGAAGCCACTGAAGGACTGAATCGGAGCGCGCTGGAGGACCATTATGGAATGTTTTTCTTACGGCTTTGACTGGCTTCTGCTGGTTTGCCGAACGGGTGGTTGTTATATTTTTCCTGCCATCTTTCGTTTATTATATGTTTTCCTTTCTGTTCTGTTTTTCCTTTTTGCCACTTTGTCTCTGCGCGTTATTATTACAATTATTGTTATTTAAATTTTGTTTTGACCTCTTCTCAAGCTTCAAAGACGGCGCCGATCGCTGTATGAAGCAAGCACAGCCTCCACACACTTCTGCAAGTGGGAAACAAGCGCTCCCGGGGCAACGCAGCCACCCCATTTCCCGCCATACCGCTACCTGGGTACGATAGGCGCCGAAGAAAAAAGAAACCTTCCTTTTGCGCGCACTCACACACACACCGTCTTCTTTACTTCAAAACGCCACCTCAGCACAACCGCTCTTGCATCGTGCCGCGCAACTCCCTTCCTCTCCATTCCCCCGGTCGACCCCACTTCACTTTGTTCTTCACAGATAATTGCCACAAACGCGACAAAACGCGCCGCACATCGGCGTCGTCCTTGCGCTGTGTCCTTGCTCTTACCGCACGCGTTACGACAACGCTCAACACGTCGGTGAAACGGGGGAGATAGAGAGAGCATGTGTGTGTGTGAGGCCTCTTAAAGCGTGCTGAAGGGCTAAAAGATGCCCTAGGAAAACTTCACGCTGCACGATTCACACAGTACGACGGTTGCACGGAACCGGAAACACATCATACACTTTCACTCCGTCGTACAGCGCGCAACAGCACACAAAAAGCGGCATGAAGTGCGCTCGTTTTGAAATGCTCGATCGATTTTGCACTTGATGTGTGTGTGTGTGTGTGTG
>KI919651.1:25873-40199 GCA_000473525.2 Anopheles melas | reverse complement strand
TTTGTGATATTCTATCTAGTTTTAGTATGAACAGCTGTACATTTGAGGTGTTTAGGTCCTATAAAGATCACAACTTACATTGCAATGTTAATATTCATAATGATATTTTGTGATATTCTATCTAGTTTTAGTATGAACAGCTGTACATTTGAGGTGTTTAGGTCCTATAAAGATCACAACTTACATTGCAATGTTAATATTCATAATGATATTTTGTGATATTCTATCTAGTTTTAGTATGAACAGCTGTACATTTGAACGATAGCACATAGTTAAATATTCTTTGTTTAGAGTCAATTATATCTTTGGTGAAAATAATCTAAGGCGTAAGTGATAGTAATTTTGACTAATATACCTCTCCAACAACCCCCTAACATATTAATGCGAGTATGTCATGGCTTGTTTGGTATGTCTTTTCATGAACTAAATCTTTATTTTGCAATCAAATTTTCCGTATTATAGCCTTTATTTATTGAACTTGAAGGATTCTTATCAAGCTTTCCAATGACCAAGATCTGGAGTATTTTAGATTATTTGAATAAAACAATAATCTCGACAAGAATCTTCATAGCAAAATTCGTGTAATAGCCAACCAAATATTACGCGCACTTTGCATTGAGATGTGGGGTATTGAATGTAATTCATGTTCTCCTAGATGCCGACATCTATATTCCGGAAAATAATTAGGCTAATTTATAATTGTGAACATTACAAACAAAGATAATATTTCAAAGATTTCTTTATTCGAAAACACTGAATAAGTAATTCCCTAAATCTTTGCTTTGTTATTGTTACATTGCACTAGAAATCCAAAAAACGCCATTTGTAAATGCTTACCTAACTCACGAAGGCGAACGAGTTAAGCCCGCATCTCGGCATATTGTTCACTTTTCATCAATGCGGCCTTAGGCTCTATTATAAGAAGGCATTAGAAGCGTTAATTTACACAAATAAAAAAAAGTTTTCCATTCCAGTATGGCCACGAGCTGATGAGGCCAGAACATTGCCAGCAGCAACAATATACAACTTCAGGCTAATCAAAAGCGGATGAAAGGTTTCACTCCGGTTTTGGGGGAAGAAGACATACAATGTCCGCGCGGACCACCGCCCCTCCTCTATGTCATAACTAAGCACCAGCGAATCACTTCTCATGCCTTTCTTACCCAAACCTTGGCCGTCTAATTTCCTGTTCCAATTTCCTGCAGGCTTTCCAACTTTTCCTTTGATTTCGTTTCCTTAATTTTGATGAACAATGTTTAAGCAATAGCCTCAAACGGTATAGTTTGGGAAAAGTTTCTCCCTCCCAGAAGTATGCACCGGAGGCACAGCGGAGATGCAAAATAAAAACTCCAATTTCCTCCAACACTTTTGGGTAGCGATGAGCTACTCTTGTTGTAGAGTTTTACGAGACTCAGAAGCTGCTTTGTACTGATCCTCATCATGATCAAAGCACAGCTTATCCAGTGATGGGTCTGGAGAGGCAGTTAAGCAGCAGTTACTAATGATGATCTCCGCACACTTGTACAATTTACGGGAAACGTCATTAAGTGTAAAAGTGAAACAGGTGTTAATTGGGATAAACCAATTGTGCTGGTTTTCCATACTGCAAACTAAATAATGCGTGTAATCATCACAAACGAAAAGGTGCGTTGGTCCTGGACATCCTTTCAAACCTAAGTCAATAGAAGGCTTCGTGTAGGAGCAATGCCCTTTATTGCTGAGTAAGTGTTGGCTGCCCTAACACCAAGCCCGTAAAGATGTACCACCAGGAGGTTTTCATTCATAATCTCACAATAGCACCTCCATCGCCACTGCGCTAGGTGCATTCTTAGGCACTTTTTAAGAGACGTGAGGCTCACGTTGTAGCTTATGCAGCCTGCATCGACTATATGCACAGATATGGCCCATAAAGTAGTTATGCTCATCCATCCACGAAGTAGCAAAGTAGTAAGATTCTACCATTTTCTACAGCTGACAATAATTGAATTAAATTATACCTCCCTGCCGCACCCTTTAAAAATAATTGAAAAAAAAACTGCTCTAAAATACACACACATCACCAGCAGTACCAACAGGGTAACGCCTGCCGTGCATGGTTTATGGTTCTTCTATGTTTCACCCTCAGAAATGGAAGGTTTCATTTTAATGAGACAAATTATTCTTAATTTGATATTCACACTTGCCCACTTTTGCGCTATGCATAAGGATATTTTTTGGTTTTCTTTTAGATTGTCTCCTCATCACAACATAAAATAATGGCAGGCTCCTCATTGCCGTTATCTCACTTTCACTTTCATTCATTGACGTGCTGCTTGTGATGACAACGAGCTAGCTGTAAAAAGTAGGCTTGACTTGATTTGAAAGCAACGCCTAAATTAAACTCTGCTTGCAGTGGGCGTTGTTGTAGTGCATCTCGCAGGTCCAAAATGACTCAACGTGATAGAAAAAGAAAGCATACCAAGAACAAAGCCAACACCTCTAGGCACGTGCTTTGCATTCGCAGTCTGCACGATGGAGTGCGTCTGTGAACCCCAGGACATACCCGCGATCTTACGAAGGCTTCAAAAAGATACCATAAATAAGAGGAAATGGCAAAAAAGCTCTGCTCATAGTATAAAAAGTGCCAACGCAAACAGCAACAGTCGTAGGTAGACAGCCTTTCACACACACACACACACACACATAGCGGTATGATTCAGTTGAGTGTGGGGCATAATGTTGTGGCAGTGTAAAAAATCAACACCACCGCAAAGCAAAGCACAGAACTAATGATCTCGTTAATTTATTTATACTGTGTGTTTCATTCGTGCAAGAAAGGGCTTCTTCTTGCTTGTGGCACATAATGCCACAGGGTATCGAAGGCCTTCCCTAACATGGTTCATTGGGGATGAATTGTATTTGCCTCCCGCGAGCTGTACTGATGGTCCACGTGTAAATTAAAAGCCGTCTCATCGAAACACTGACATAGAGTAACTAGCAAGAGCTATTGCTCCTAACATATTACTAACCGAGGAGTTGCACTGCTGCAAACGACACTCGAACCTGATTGTGAATTTCCCACCCCCGAAAGTACACTCTTAATGAAAAGTGCATATTTTCAGTTTGAAGCAACGGTAGGTTTGCTTTTTAAAATTACGAACTTCAAAGGGTACTTATTGCATACAAATACAACGAAACAGGTAGACCAAGTACTAGAACTAATACCTTCAATGTTCCAAAAACTGATTCTGAATTTACGCTAGTCTAAAAGATGCTCAGGTTCATTATTTTAACGATTTCTAAATCTTCATCGTGAAAGAAGAAAATTAGCATTAGTTAAACAATATCACCAAATCTATTTAGATCACAAGTGGTATTACACATTTTGAACTTTAAGCAGTATTAAATGAGATTTTACCCCAGCAACTCTATTAATTGCATTAGCTCCGGTGCAACGCTTACATGTGCTAATACTCCCACACGGACTCTGAGCTCTCAACTTGAAAAAGGAACTGAGGAAATACCGCAAACAAAAAAAGCAGAAAAAACCACCAGTCCCAAAATACCGCAGAGTTGGACCTACTTAAAAATCCATGAGCAACCAAATTCAATATATCCATTCCCTATGTTTCACATTACGCTTTCCGACACAACATCATCAACACACCCTTGCCTTGCGACTACTACTGCGGCATTCACCGTACACTGCACGGATGTCTAGCCTGATGTGTCGCTACTTGTCTGCAGTGTGGTAAGTTTAAGACCCTCGGAGGATCCTGAGCCACTTTCAACACCCAAAGCGAGCTCCCATTGGACTCCAACCGCCCTGCTCGCCCGTTGTCTCGGGGTTTTGCTTCGTTGATTTGTTGCAACTTTTCACTGCGGCAGTTTGTCTGCCTCGATCCACGCCTAGCTAAGATAGGAAGCAAATGGTAAAACCTTGTCCGGGACTCACCTCAAATCCCGCAGCAAAAGTTCCATTCCATCATCATCATCATCATCACCACCATCAGTGTGTACGGAAACGGCAAGCAGGAGACTAACGCGGCAGACAGGCCTTATTGGAACTATCCCACCATTTCCCGCTCGTAACCCAGAACGGGCTCATTATTCAAGAACCTCAAAAACCGCATAAGCTTAGAATTGCTAGCACGGTGGGATGTTGAAAGGAAAACCTCGTCTCCGGCACTCTGCAATGGGTTGCAAAATTGCATGACGATCTTCCATATCGTCCCACCGCTCCACCAAAGACACTTCCCTAAAGGGGATCTATTTCTTTTTAACCCACCAGAAACGGCACCACCGTCACTATGCTGTCGTGAGGATGGCACGCGTGTGCCGCAACCAAAGTATCACCGCATTTCAATTTATGGCTAGCTTTGGGCGTTCTCAAATGTCCATTGTGTGCCACAGCTAGCAGGTGCTCGGGCGCGCGCCCCCGGTCAACCGTTACAGGTGATTTTTCGAAATGGCTCACCAACGCACGGACTAGAAATTGTGGGCCTAGCACTTAGTAGCCCTTCCCTTCTCTCTATGGCGTAAATTGATAAACTTTCACAGCAGGAAAAATGTTATCCATTCATCTAGCAGACGTGGTTGGAAATTCGGAGGTAAAACGAAGGACTCTGGCGAAAAGCGTAAAAAAGCTGGCGTGGAAAAGCAAAGATTGAATGCATACTCGGCTCCTCCGGTTTTACCTATTCCAGCGCGGAGGTATATCATATCCTGCCGACAGCCACATGCACGGCAAACAAAGCAGAAAGGGGCACAAATTATGCAAATACCAACAAATGTCTTCGTATAAACTAACCCTCGCACAAAAAGATTCCAAACAGGCAGAGGCAAAACAAAAAATCTCCACCTCTTGCCGTCTTGCTTTGTGTGCAAGACAAACACGTACCGAACCGCAGTGGAGTTGCGTATGGCAGCGAGTAATTTATGACTCGATGAAGTGTCCCGTGCCCTGCCGGTGGGTTTGATTACCCGGAAGAATTCGGGATCCAACGCACGAGGTAGCGCAGTAGCAGCAGTGCTAAACTGACAGAAATCGGGAAGGAGAGAGATTGCGCCATAAACTGCACGTGAGACAGTACCGTGCGCAACAGGATGGCCATAGAACTAGCATACAAACCGCTTGGCTGGTAGTGAAAAGATGCATGGCAACACGAAGCTAGGGTGAGGGCCGTACAAGATTATGAGTTTTTCAGGTCCGAGAGGAGAGGAGTTTATGGCACAGGGTGTAAATAATTTGGCCTCACCTTGGTATAATTCCTGCAGCAACCGGAAACTAATAAACTCGTCAGATGGTGAAGCAGTCAATGAGCTATTTCTTGCAGTAGAGTGAACGATTTGGAGGTTGCAAAGCAGACGGAAAACACAACATTCTCACCACTCTACCCAAGGAGGGACGCGGCAGCATTTGATGACTTTTTCTGCTGCGAAACATCTTGTAATGAAATAGGCGTAGAGAAGCGTCTACTAAAAAGCCACCGTTATAAATCATCCCAACCGTGTTCCTGATGGTCACCAAAAGGTGCACAGGTTCGTCGTGGAATGAAAGATCCTTCCAAATTCACCGGTTTCATGACGCGGCATGGTTTCCTTTTTTTACGAAAAACTGAATGATATTATTAGTGCCTCGCAACCAAACAAAAACGAACGATGGCTCGTGCCTGTAACAGGTGTCCCTAATTGAGGCCAGTTCCTACAAACCATCAGAACCAGCCCTTACCCGCATGCATGTTTGGTAGGACTATAGAAAATACTAAGACATAATCACGAATACAGCACCTTGCAAGGACCGGCAGCGCAAAGACAAAAAAGAAATTGAACCACCGATCCCAAACAATCATCCAAAGATGTACCACAAAGTCCTCTACAAGCCTCAGAGCCGAACGGGGACCGCACCGTTGTCGCGACTAAGTACCATTTTTTCACAACTCCTACTCCCTCCGTCTGTATTTAGTGGCCCTAAAAAGTAACCAAAGATGTTACACTCTATCTATTCTCTCCCTTAACACGCGCAACCACACCAAATGTTGTGCTGCATAAAAATTCAAATTTTATTCACTCGATTTGCATTATGAAAATTGACAACTGCCACACCATAGCAGAGAAAAAAAAGAGAACAGAAGCTCCCAGAGTTGAACGCCAGGCTTCGGAAGGGAATAGAGACGGACGTGAGCCCTTTGGTGGACAAGAATTGTACCATACAACATCAAATGAGCCACCGAAAACGAAAACACGCGTTCGCTCACATCCACCACTATGCTCGTTTGTGGACAGTTTTTTTTGGTCAATTGGTTTGAGAAGGGACCAATATGCAAAAGCGGGAGCAGCGAACGAGCAAATTAGACAAACGATCAGCCCCCAAATCATTCGACCGGGTGGCGCGTGCACGAATACACACACACACACACACACACACACACACACACACACACACACACACACACACACACACACACAGCAAATCATCACAAACAAACGCTTGCTTCATTAGCCATAGTTTTATTCGGTCAACCCGTGTTTAGTACATCGACAAACCGTTTGAAGCGTGTTGCTGGGACACAATGTGGTTGGTCGTTTGCGTGAAAATTGTGCATGAAACACATGAACGCTGGGGTTTTTTTTATTGTTGGACGATTCATTGAAGGTGTCCCGTAAGCGGTTGTATAATAAGCAAAGAAATTAACCCTTCCGAGAGCTGGTGGATATTACATTTTGTCGATGTCGATGCTAATGGCTTTGGAGCAACCGAGCTGCTTATGATATGGAAAGGAATATCCCAGAAATTAAAATGCATATCAACGTCCCCGGGATAAAAAAGGAACATATTTGAGCTCTGAAAGTTGAGGAAATGACTCAAAAAAGAAAAAGGATTGAATAATTCCAACACACAGTTTCCTCAATTATTTTTCTTAAAATCAGATAAGCTAGATAAACATTGAAATCTATTCATAGTGAAAAATCCACTTGGATTTTCACGCCTAATAGTATGCAATTTACCATACAAAGCATGCATTTAGTATTTAGTGTTGAGCTCGTTAATGAATCATTCAGTTGTAAATGTACAGAATACAACTGTTGTACAAAACTAAATTAATTAATAAACTAAACTAAACTATAACAGATTGCTCGAAAAATTGATTTGCTTCAAAACTTCTCAATATGTGGTTGTCAATTACGGCAGACATCTTCCAAAAGGCACCACTAATTTCGCAACAGTTGATACAAAAAAAGGCATAAAAGAAACACTAGACATGAAAGGGACGTGCTTCATCAATGCTTCGCAAGCCACCGAACGGCCCTTGCTCCGTTGCTTACCGTCATATATTTCAGCCAAAAACCACAAACTATACTCAGCAACATGTCCGTTGGGCTGAGATTTCCGACTTTCTATCAAAATTGCAAAGGAAATTGCGTTGCCGACTTTCAATGATACCAATTTTTGAAGTCATCCCATCAACTGAAGCAGGATATCTCGAACCCACATCTTAAGCGCATTCGGTATGGATGTGCTTCGTCGCATGCATGTGTGCGTTGAAGTTTCGACTCGATTTGTTGTTTTCTTCCTGCTGTGTATGTTTGCCTTTTGTCGAATATAAATAAAACCTTAAGCAGATGGATGAAATGTTCACTATTCATTTGGTAAAAATTTGCCACAAGGCCTGGAAGGAACCATCCGAGCGATTTTAGTTGGTCAAGAAAAGCATAAGAGAGAAAGAGAGAGAGAGAGAGAGAGCGAAGGAGAAAGGGGGGATGGAGGAGAAACTCCCTCTAAGCTGACCGCCGAGAAAAGTAAGGCATACTATACATTCTTTCATCTTTCAACAGTCGAGTCAGATTCACCGGGACCGGAAGCGAATCGGTAGCCGTAGTCGAATTCCAACCACCATACCCTGCCCTTTCGCTTCTGAATATTCAGACGTGGTCAACCGCAAATGAAATGTAATCGATTCATTCCTTTCCCATTTCCCAGAATGCTGACGTGGAAAGGGCAGAGCACTGTTCCAGACTGCTTGTCGTACAAATGTATGCACGAAGGCCACGCGTGTAAAGATCAAGCGGGAGGGTTGAAAAGCTGCATGTGCAAAAAGGGCGACAGTGTGTGTGTCTGTTTCGAGTTGCCAAAAGTCATCAACTCGAAGGAGGGGAAGCAGTAATGAAGGGGAGTCTTATATGTGGTGGGATGAAATTTACAAATTCATTTCATCTCGGTTGTCCGAAACAGAATCGCCCGGTGAGTATGTAGTCAGGAATTTAATAATAATATTTCTCAGCCTTACCCGTGCCTTCAACATCATGCTGCACAGGCAGACTCGGCAGATTGCTCGGTCATCATACTTCAAATCTTCCGGTAATCGGACAATCGTTAGTTTGAGTTAAGATAGAAAACGAGTTTGCCATCTTTGTAACAAGTTGACTTTTAAGATTACAATAAAATAGCAAACAACAGATGATTTTTTCTATTGCCACTGTATCCCATTATAAAACAGATCCTAAATAAAGGAAAACATATTCAAAAGCGCGAGAATTTCAGGGAAGGATACTTTTCCACGCATTGGTTCTCTAATACTGCCTAACCCTGCATGAGCAACAGAACTAACAGAAAAATGAGCAAACCCGTACTACATTCTGATTATTCAAATCTTATTATTATCCTACATTCACCTTTTTGCACACGCTGGAAAGGAGGGGACTTTAAAATGTTGCTCCTTCCCTGCAACTTGCAGGGCACATATTTGTACCACTTATCCAGATGATCTTCTGCGAAAATGGAATTCTTACATCCAGAAAATCCTTCCAATGTCACCTTTCAGCGCCTATGGGCCACACCTGTCCAGAAACAGGAGCGTGAGTAGGAGTTGATAACATAACAGCGAATGTGAAAAAAGATTGGAGACTAAAATCCTTAACGCAACGTAAACTTTTACCCCCATTCCAGCAAAACCAACGGCGGTGTGTGTCAATATCCGATTGCCAATATCCGATGACACTGGCTATTTGAGAGATAATTCCGAGGGGAGAGGGAGGGGGAGCTTGCCGTTTGTATGCATATGGATAGAAACCCCTCTTCAGGCGATCAAACGAAACAGGACCTGCAAGTATCACATGGGAGAAGGGTACATAGATCGTGCAAGATTCGAAATCAATTTTCATATGTATATCCTTCACCGAAAACAGGGTGTTGTGGGGTCGCTGCTATGTCAACCGCCCTGGCGCATTAACCCAGCGGGCTAAGGGCGCACTCTCCTCTCTACATCGCTCCACACAGAGCGTCGAAGTAATGCACATCGAAGGGAAATCGACTTCTATCAACTCGAGCAGCAGCAGCGTTACTTCCTTCGGAAGTGTATGAGCTTCGGTAAACATTCGCTCCAATAGGCTTACCGATCCAGTATTCTTCATTCTTCTTTCTACCCCAGATCCACAAATCTCGCATCTCATTCATCCCTTCTATCTCGTTCTCTCTCTCTCTCTCTCATTTTCACTCTCTGCTCTGCTCAGGAAAAAACCAAAACCGGCCATCACATTTCATGCCTTCACATTGGAGATGGCGATACAGCACAGCCTAACGGTACGACGCTCCTTCCAAAACGCATCGTTGTCGCGTTTTCACCAATTTCGAGACAAACTCATGAACAGGGATCCAGATAGATTGGGGGGGTGTGTATGGACGTGAGTGTGTGTGTGTGTGTGCCTCGGGACGCGAATGACTAGGTAAACAGAGACTTTGTGTGCCTCAGTTCAACCCCTCTACCATGTACCAGGGCCGTCGTCTAGGTGGTTGTGGAATTTCTATTACAAAATACCTGACGCTTCTCCGCTTCGTACGTGCCATACACCAGGGCAATGTTGAGTCGTGCGTGTGGGAAAAGCAAAGGGAGCTCGGAGAGCTCTATAAAACTCAGCTTGCACTCCATACTCCGCCCACTCGGACGATGGCTGTCCTCTTGCTGCCGAGGGTTAAACTCGTCTCCTGGCCTACCGGGTGTTTGCTGTTGGATTGGCTCACATGCGAGAGCCCCGTACGATGACATTTACCGGGATCTAGGGACTACAGCAGTAACAGAATGGACGGTTGTGTGTTTGCACTCCTTTGGCCAATGTCCATCCCCACTAGCTAGTAGACGTTAATAGAGCTCGCTCGGTAGTGGTGACGCTATGGTAATACGACGCTCCACTCCCTTCGACCAGGACGCATCATGAAGGGCAAAAGAATGCACTGCACAGCAACCCTTCCTTCCAAACCTAACTTCCACCCACGTGTCCTGAAGGTCGAAAATGAAAAATAAGAGAACTCACACACACACACACACACACACACACACACACACACACACACACACACATACATACATACACACCAATACACCCACCGACCGTGAAAACCATCCTGTCCGGTCGGCCATATTTCAAAACGCGTCGCCCCGGTGCTTCAGGATTTCTTCCGGGAAGGGGAAAAGGGCAAAAAATCGTTCCTGAACACACCAAGACAACAAAAAAACGGTAAACCAACATGTCCCATTTGTATGATGTCCCTCCGGCCATCCGAAGGTAGAGTAAAAACATGAGCGCGAGTGGGCAACGCATTTGCAAACACTTATGGATACACGCCTGTGTATCAACCCGCGCGGCGTGGTTTGTTCGATTTGGAAACTTCAAAAACTTCTGTTCCCCCGAGTGCACCGTTTTGGGACGAACGTGGTCGGCTTTACGCTTTGTAAAGTGCGTTCTAGCGCCGCGATGACTCTCGCGTGCATTCAACAGAGAGGAAAAAGAAACGTATAGACCACACTAGTACAGGATATCAAACATAGGACTGTAGAACCGTCCCGAACACAATCCCCACCCTAGTCGTAAGACAATCGGTCTGCTAATGCTCCCATCCGCCAGTGACGTGTCACCGGTTTCAACGAAAGCAAGGGTTGCTTCTAGTTTCTCTTCCTTTTGTCCTTGAAAACGTCGATCCACGGACGCGTCCGTTGGCAACTCCCGCGTGGCGAAGGTTTAGAGTTTTATTTGTTTCATTAGCATATTTCCGGCGCGTATTCCGTTTGGGCAAGCTAATTGGTTTTGGTCGCTGATTTGATTTGCTAGTTTTGTCATCTCGTTCGTATAAAGCCAGTGTTTCGCGGTGTGTCTACGTGTGTGTGTGTGTGTGTGTGCGTTTGCTATCCCGTTCTCTTCTCCAAATTGCAGTGAATTGCCTGTGTTTGGAGCAACGTCATCAGGGAGGGAAACGGCGGTATCAACGTGAAGGGCAGGTTGGCCAAATTATTGGCAAGCTAGGATGTGATTTGTCAGCAGCAATGGCCAAGCTGCAATGGCGAATGCACGAGTAGAAACAGCAACAGTGGACTTGGGGAGTTGGAGAAGGCCGCAGTGGAGCCTGGCGGTGGTGCTTGATTACTTTTGGGATTAGTCATGTTGATCCTCCTGCGTTTCGTTTCAGATGCCCTGTCTCTCTCTCTCTCTCTCCCTTTATGTATGTATGCGTTTTATCCTAATTGGCACTGAGACCAAGCCGTAACGATTGGGTTGGATTTACATGCCATATCCTAAAGTACACGCGTACATACGCACCCATATCAGGTAAAGGAAAAGCAAATTAACGTAATCGTCAGATTCGGAAGCGGCCTTGTTTGTGTGCTGGATAATCAGCAAGGGAAAAATTTGGCTTCTCCACACTAACACACGCACATACTCACACACACATACACACAAACACCGCACAAATCCGGAAGTGGTTACGGAGCTTATGTATGCGCTCGTGGGCTTTGTGCCGAGCTAGTTAACTTCAGATACTAACGCTTCGTACACTGTCCCATTGCCCAAAAGTTGGTTAAGCTGTTTTGTCCATTCTGCTTTGATGTGGTCAACGACAAACCCTCCCACCACACCACCTCAAACAAACAGGGACTGGACACAGAAGGAATCAATTAAACTTGTTAATTTCAAACACCTGTACACACCACCATCTGATTAAATGCGTGCGCGCAACCATTCGTATTTGCCACTGTTTTTGGTAAAACTGCACTTTACCCATTACCAAAAAATGGAATGTAATGGAATCTCCCCCTCTGTTTCGGGAGTTAACTCGTTCGATGGTGCTGTTGATTGGTTTGAAAGGAAATTTATTTGCATCTATCGTTCGCATCCTGCGCTAATTGGATCGATTTGTTTGATAGAAGTGCGGAATCATTACAATGTTCCACAGCCAAGCAATCCTCACTTCCCGCTAGGCAAATGGGATTAATTGCGGCACACAAAGCGGCAGTGAAAAACAAAATCCAGCTGCACAGCAAAATTGTATTACGCGTAATTTTGAAGGGTGTGAACATTAGTCAATTATACTGACCGTTGAAATTTTTTAGCGGAAGATTATTTGTTAGAGTTGATAAATTATTGATTTATAATTTGGATAAATTATTGATTTTATTATATTTATCAATTAATTAAACCCTTTAAAATTTTGGCCAAGTAGTACTCGGGATGTTCCAATAGGATCCTAAAATGAAATTTTATATTTTTACTTTTACCGATTTTTTTTTGTAATGTCTTGTAATTAATTTTTTTAATCGAAATCAGCTATAAAAACGAGTGCCAGTTTTTCACCTATTGTGTTTAAATCGCGAGACTGGGATGGTGTTAATATACATTTATTCCTTTAAATTCGTCCTGAGCATAATACCCGAAACAATTAAATATAATAATAAGTAAGCCGCACGTAATACGAATCCTCAATCGTGCCAGATTTTTTTAAAAGTAAGAACAAATCTGTTTTTTACTGAAAAGCCTTCATCTTTTAAAAGTTTAGCATCAAAACCACAAAATTTTAGCACGTTTGTTCGCTTAGCTACAATCATTGGAGGTAATAGATATTGTTTTTAAAAGAATCGCAACAGGTTCGAATTTAGCGACAAATAAAGCCTAGCATGTAAAAACCCGCATTTCATAAGTCCAATTTGCCATTTCAGTTTGTCAGTGGAACAAAATTTATCATACGGGTTGTATCCAGTTAACAGTTACGTTCCGCCAAATATTCGGCAGGCTGTGTTGCTGTTTTCGGCAACGCGAATATGAGTCAGACAATGTTTGTATCAATGTGAATAGGTAGAAAAAAATATTTATAAAAGTTTAACACTCTAACTCTCCTTTTTTAGTTTATCACAATTTATTTCATATTTTGGAAAATACACAATGAAATTATGTGAAACTTCTTACATGAATAACACATGACTTTCACTTCAACATTCAGTTACATGAATAACACATGACTTTCACTTCAACACACTTTCACTTCAACATTCAGTTTTCAGACATTTTTATAGCATTTGTGGAGAATTTCACGTTTTTAGTTACTCTGCCGAAAATAGGTACACTGCCGAAATCTGGCACAGTTACCCTATAGCACTTTTAAGAAGTTTGAAAATATCGATCCAAACAATGTGCAACCTTCTTAACAAAATATGTATGCTTTAGCAACAAAAATTCAATCACATAGGAGCTTAAGCCTGGAAAGAATAGACGTTTGTTTTCTCTAATTTTAAACCAAAATAATCTACGATGGAATAGGCTGAGGCTAGTTTTGCGTGTGACATGCCATGATAGTGCCAGCCTTGTGGTACAGTTATGGGTTTAAGCCTACGTATGGACTGTGCCCTCTTACTCCATAAGCCACTAAAATCCAAGCGAGTGGTACAGGCAGGCCTTTACCGACATTGGTTGTTGTGCCAAATAAGAGGAAGAAGAAGTTCACATAATTTTAGTCGCCAACTGTCAAATTCCATATAAAATCTGGCTAGTAACGTAAAACTCCCCATAATTAGTCTTCTAGTCCTAGTCAAGTCGAGTCTTCTGGTCGAATCATGCCCTTTAACATGCTTTTCATGGTTTCCAGCCCCGCGTATAGTCAACCTTTCCATAAGCCGGACTGAGCAGGATCCTACCTTGCGTCAACCAATTAAGTCACCGATAGTCATCTCGCATACGTGGCTAGACCTACTACAAATGTTATACCAACTGAAGAAAAAAAAAACGATTATAATTGCAATAAAAAACAACAACATCATTAAAATGCAAAACAAAACCAAAATATTATAACTAAAGAACGAAGTAACAAAAACAACCCCTGTGCAAGAATTCCAAACCAAAGTATGGGACAAAACACACCATCCGAACCAATCCACACGGCAGAAACACACCAAGGAATGTGGTCTCGGCCCGACCAGCACACAAACACACGTACAGCCACACATATCACCGATATCACATTACACAAGTGTATTTTCACACTTTTCGCCTACACAAAAGGACACTAAAATCCCTTTCTTAAAAAAAA
>KI919651.1:0-11848 GCA_000473525.2 Anopheles melas | reverse complement strand
ATGGTATATGTGTGTATGTGTGCCTGTGTTACATCGAAACGAGATGTATGTGTGGGAAAATTCAGAATCTTCGCACGAACTCTCTTCAGAGTTCTTCCGACCGGAGCGCTCATTCCTGGCCCGCTGTTGCCTCGCTCACCCATCAAACTGAAAGAACCCGACTGGCATACGTAATATGGTGAACTATTTTCGCCGGCACATGTCAGCCGCAGTCGGGTGGGAGATTAATCGATTTTTTATTTGATCCCCACCAAAAACGCCACCCGCTCCCGGTGGAGGTCGTCCGCTCCGGTTGCGTTCTGACTTCTGACAAAGATCCAAAGCCCTTCCCGCTTCATGCACTCACACACATGCCACTGCGTATTACACGGTTACGCGTACACCCATAAGGAAAGCATCAGCCACGTTCTTCTTCCAATCCAGAACAGGCAGAAGGTTTGAAGGTTTGATGGAACAAAGCAGCCAGAGCACGCGACGTCAACCACACCAGCAGCGGAACCCGAACACACGGGGCTGGTTTCTCGTTCCGACTTCGTTGTTGTGGTTTCGTGTCGGCAACGCAAGGCAACACGCTCCACCACACACACACACACGCAGCATCAACTGCCACAGTAATGGGAAATGTGGTACGTGATTTTTGCACAGCGAAAGTACCCGGGAACGAAATTAGGATCACCGGAAGGAAGCTGCCCGTGCACACTACAACACTCGTGAAAGGGACTTTCGGGACTGTAGCCGTGAGGCCTTAAAAATTTTGAAAAAGGCAGCCAACACTGGGAAGGAGCAGCCACATCTAGCGGTAAGGAAGCGGGACAGTCGAAAAGCCCGCCCGATGAATGGATGAGTGAAATCAATAACGACAACGTCACCGCTAGATCTGGCGCACGTCACCGACGTACGCACTGATGCTGCTGCTGCTGAGCGTGGCGTAATACGTAGTCTAGTCCTTTCTTTCACTTTAGCAAACCTTTGCCGTACAAAAGAGGTAAAATGCTTTTGATAAGATGAAGAAGAATAGGTAAATGCATAGCAAATTTAGGTACAACTTTTTGTGCGTAAAAATAGTTGCCAAAAACATAGCACAGCATTCCACTTTGGCGACAGCGAGCAACAGTCAAGAGCCGGAGTAAAAACCCCGCATGAAAACAGGATGGAAAGTTTGAAAATGTTACGTACAGTTCACAGATGAGATGAAACATCCACCTGTGAAGCGTTGATTGGCTAAGCTCAGAACGCCACATAACCGACCGGTTGCAGCAATGATACATTCTGTCTCTCTACAGCTCTCTACAGTCTTTCGTTTCCCGCGAAACCATATTTTAATACTGTGCGCCACTTATTTTGGCCCCACCGGGAAGTTAATAAGCAGCCCGGGATAAGCGGATGGATATTAATACTACGGATAAATATTTTATCTCACCGTGTGCGCGCGGAACCTGCCACTAACCGAACGGCGGGAACGAACGGCGAAGGAATGCCCGGACTGGAATTCGCCCTCGTTTCGCCGACACGGAGGAATGGAAGAAAGGCGAACAGCAAACAGAAACAGGAAAATGTGTTTGATAAAGTGGGGCGCAAGCCAGCGTACGCGCGTGTATTTGATGCAGCAGCAGCAGCAACTATTCGTTGCTATTTTGTGTCGAATTAATAAAACGGAGAGCGCATTTAAGCTTCAACTGCAATACGAGCGGCTGCTTCGGTTTAATTAATTGAAATTTACAACAAAGTGATGTCCCAGGTATGGCGGCCAAATAACTGGGAATATAACGCTGATGAGCAAACAAAATGTATAAAATTTTAAGAAAATTAAGATGCGAAGAAGTATCGCTATGTAGTAAATAAACAAGGAAAACCAATTATTAAACATTGTAGCAAAGTGCAATGGTAAAATCAACAGAAAGAAAAATATATTATGAGAGTTGAGAAAAGAGCAAATATAATAGAGCAACAGTATACAAGTGTACTATAAATATGAAAACCACGAAAAAATAAATACAAAACATATACACTGTAATAAAAGCAGTTTTTAGCTTAAATATATAATAAGAACAATGAAAATAATTAAAAACAATGTAAAGCAATAGAACTGCACAAACCAAGTTTAAAAACAGAGGAATATTCATTTTATCACTAGGAACACTGCGAAAAGTAAACAATAGCCTTTTCGTGATTCGTTGGCTGTTAAAAGTTCGTTTGTTTAATTTGATTTTTGGTACCTTTTCTTCGTAGCCGTCTCTCATCTTCTTTGACTGTTTTGTTTTACTTTGTTTTGTTGATTTTAAAGTTATTGTTATTGTCTTCTTTATAGGTTTTGTTTTCTTTTGTTTCTTTCATTACTTATATTTTATTTATTTTGATTGTTTCTCCTTTCTTTTAATATTTTTATTAGATTTAATTTTTATCTTTGTTCAATTTCGCTTCTGTGACATGATTTTCGTGGAGTTTTTTTTTTTAGTTTTTATGTATGGTTAGCTGATGACAACACTCATAGAAGACTCTGCTGGAATAATCTGTACTACACCAACATCCCATTAGGTTTAAAAATTTTTTTGACTATAAACTACATATTTGATACAGACCCAACCGGGCAAGGCTGAGTAAACCAGCAAGTAATAAATTATTGCCATCGGAACAACGCCAAGCACGAGCCTGACATTACAACAGCAACAATGTTGGAATAACATATTCGCACTGAACTAAACGTTCCTTTTCAATAACAATAACACACCCAATTCGCCCGTGCCCGTCTTCCCACGGCTCAAAACAAAACCCCCACCCGAATTGTGTAATGGCCATTATAAATGGACGCACGCCACAAATTGACGGGTGCAGTCGGGCGGGGGCACCGCTTTGTCCTCTTACGTTCGGTGCAATTGATTATTGTCGTAAATCAAACTAACATTACACACACATTCGCTTGCAAAACCAATTCACAGCGCGCGATAATTTCATGTATAATTCACTAAGCGCTCTTCATTTATCGTTCGCAGCTTCAAGCCGTACCTGACGTGTGACACATTCCGACGGCACCATCAATTCGGAGTCGAATATGTTGCTACTTACAAAACACCAAATGCTAAATCACCCTTACCAAGCCGGGGTGCCTTGTGCCCGTTTTCCGAAAACCGCAAAGACCGACGGCGGTATTGATTGTAAGAATAAAATATTAGCGCCACCGAAATGCGCGAATAGGTAGAGCTATTAAATGGCTCTGACACGACCGCGACGGCAATCAATTACAATTAGCTGGCTGCAATAGGGTGTGGTGGGAGGCAAAGAAGCACCCCTCGAGAGTAAGAAAGTGGGAGCTTTCCACCAAACCAGCGGGCTGCTGCCAACACGTTGCAGGGCGCCACTGTTGAGATAAGCGGGACGCTAATGCGCAACGTCGTCGCGTTGTTCTGGTCGTTTGTTTTTCGGATTCGGCAGCGAAGATTCGAATTAAACTTTTATCAGCAGAAACAGAGACCGTCTCCATTTGGGCGAATGGGTGTGCTGTGTCGATCGTGTCGCTGGATTAAGGTGAATTAATTAGGAATAGGTTTGATTTATTTTGCATCGTTAAGCGATGCCATGGCTGAACGGAAAATTAAACCTGCTGGAAAATGGTGCCGTGTTTTGTACCGAGGCAAGGCAGACCGGTGTGGTTTTACCCCTTTTCCTTTTTCCTCCCCTGCAGATATGCCTTGGTGACGAGTGACCTCAATAAAAATGTTGCGGTTTGCGTTTCGTATGATCTTGATGCTTTCTTTGAATTCGTAACGACAAACACAGCAGAACTCACAATCAGTGTACCAATGCGATCTATCTAAATTATCATCTGAGTGAGTTTTTTTTTCTATTCATTTTCACCAAACGCTCCATTTGTATAATACTAGCCCATTGAGGCAAAGGGAAAACCCGCAAGCTTTTCCTTCGGTTTGCTAACTCTTTCTTCGAGCGAATGTGTTTCACCGTTTGCCGCACCTGAGTCCTCTGAGGTGGTGGAAGCTCTACGGCTAGCGGAAAAAGAAGTTTCGCAAACTACTTATTTTGATAACGATCACCATATCGGGCACTCGTCTCAGCAAACGAGTCTTTCAGCGTGGGGAGGTAGCGGACAGAATGGGACAAACACACACACACACACACACACACACACACACACACACACACACACCGGGCAAAGGGCGCTTCAAAAAGCCGACACAAAACTGCCCTCTAAAACTTTCATCGAACTTGCCACTTCTTGCCCGTGTGGGAGAATCACGTGGAAGTGTGTATGAGTGAGCTTTGCTCCCGCTCGGTACTGTATTTCTATCCACCCAAGTACAGGAAAGTGTGCGGTTTCCTTCAAGCCCACGAACAAACAAACACGCAGAGCAAAACAAAAAAACAGGCCCCGGGAAGCAAAACCGTTAGCCGCACATCCGAAGTCACCGGAAAACTTAGCCCGGATGATACCAACACACCGCAGGCAGCCCGGAGGGATGGGAGAGAGTGCAGCATATGGTAAAAGTTGTTGTTTCTTAGTGCTCGTTCTGCCAGTCAACTCGCAGCTCGGAAAGCATCCGTCCGTCCCGGACGACGGTGGTCTGCAAACTCATTTTAAACACTCCTCGAAAACTATAAACAGATCGGCTGCGACATGGAAATGTTTCCTACACTGCCGCCGCCGCCGCCGCGCTACGGCTTCTTCTGCCGATCCGATCCTCTACAGCAGCTCCCCAGCCAACGCAACGGCAAAGACGACCTCAGGGCTAGGGGTAATGGAGGTGCATAAAAACTTTTCCCCATTTGTAGAATCCCCTAGCACACGCTCGCCATCGAGCGCTTCGGGCAGCGGTATGAGGTGCCAGTTTTCCCGGGACGAGAACGTCCTGATGGTACAGATACAGCGGAGCAGCGAATGGTTATTCAAAATAACTGAAAACATCACACGGTGGAGGGGAATGTCCCAGTTTGCATATGATAAGATTGATTGAAATGAAGTGACGGTTGTTTTCGGCCATTCATACAGAACCTTTAGTGGACACTGGTCAATGGCCCCGATGCACCGTTGCAGTATGCGGGGAACTCCGGGAACGTAGCACTGGATAGATCCCTTCACCTTCATTAGTTTGATGCCTCTGGCGAGCACCGAAAACTTGAACGTCTTTTCAGCAGCGAAAAGTTTGTCTGGCTGATTTTTCTGGCGGTTTTTATCTAACAAAGTACAAAAAAAACTGTTTGAAAAACTTAATGATTTCCTCGATAAGCAACAGCACACTCCTGCCTTTGGCAGGTCATATACTTATCATGATAGGCTGTCAAATTGCAGATAAAAACCTACTCAACCCCCGCCCAGGGCGAAGCATAAAGCTGAGCCACATAAAGCATTGCAGGTCACACAACTGGACGGTTGTAATAGAGCCTGTTCGGGATGGGCTACCCACTTTTATTGCCGTAGGTCATGAACAACCTCTCACGTCTCTACCACAACACACACACACACATCGTTTGCCAATACTGGTGGTGTACTAGATCCATAATTTTGCCTTCGCAACCCGTTCTCCGCTTAATCATAACGTACTCACCCCGTTGAGGTTATCCGTACTTGGCGAAGGGATTGTTTGCCTAATCCTAATTCCAGTGGGAAAATCGGTACAGGAGTGTAAGTAATCCGTGCCGAGAAGCCCTCAAAAATGTATGTTAATAGATGCAAAGTAAACAGAAACTCGGCAATAAAACGGAATGGCAGCATACACTCGTTTCAGGGTACCAGTTAGTGGCAACCTACCATCAATCGAATCTTGAAGGTTTGAGGGTTACTAGGGTCCAAACACATAAAGAAAAAAAACTGAACCAGCAAGTCATAATTACAACTGCACTGTATATACGGTCCCGTCGTCGCCACTCACTCCATCCGTCACTGGTCGCAAACATCAAACCTTCCTTCTTTGTTATTCTATTTCTCCAAAGCATTAGTCTGACCGGCCCTTGGCGGAACCCGTTGAACGTGGTACAAATTTGATTTAATATTCATAAAAGGATGAATTTAGCCATCGCTTCCACTCGGATCGTGGCTCGGGGTGCCAGCAGTCGGCGACCGGATGGGTCGTCCGCCGGCGTCACACACTGCAGCAGTCTGAAATGCGGTAAGCCCGTCTACTAGGAGTCAACAACCCAGCCCAGAGGTCGCTCCCGACTTCCGAGGTCGGGTCGCAATTATTTGCACTTCGCTCATATCCAAAACTCCCTGGGGAGTCCGATGGCCAGTAGGAAATTCAGTCCAATTCTTTCACGGAACCAGCGGTAAGGACTGTTTTCCATTTCCGTTCCAAATTCGAACGTTCCCTGGACAGATGAGTCATTCGTATTCGTATTAGCAACATGCAACGCTCTATAACTGCATTATGACAGATGTAGTATAGGTTGAAGGTTTCTCCTAGCTTTAAATGGAGTCTATGCGTTTCATATGTTCCCAGATTTTTGCTCCGAATATGATTGTCCCTAATCACTAGGCGTTTACACCATCATTTGGCTCAATTGCTTTAGCATTATGTTGTCGAGCAGTGTGTATTTAGGTTGTACTAGGTCAATGAAAACTTGGAGTTACTGTTTTACACGAAAGGACTTCTAATGACAATTAGTTCGACTTGAAGATACCCAATTTTACCTGCGTGTTTGGTAGTCCCGGAAGTAATTCAGGTTACAGAAGTGATTACAATTCTGATTCCGATTCTGATTCTGATTTAAATTTCGGAAACCGACTTTATATCCTATTGAAAAACCGATTGTGATTACAATTCTGCAACCAATTCTGAATTATATTCTGGAAACGACTTTAATTCCTACTTCGGAGCCGACTCTGATTGCAATTCTGGATCAATTCAGAGTTAAATTTTGTAGCTGATTCGGATTGCAATGACAGAACTGATTCTAATTTAGATTCTGAACTTGATTCTGATTGAGATATCCGAACCGAATTCATTTTCGATTTCTAATCTAATTCTTATTCTTATTCTGGAAGCGTTGCTGAGTCAAATTCTCGATTTCATAACGGATTCTGATGTATATTCCCGGATCGAATTCAATTCCACATTTTAATTCCTCTTCTGGATCTGATACTGATTCATATTTTGGTTTTAATAAGCTTTTTCGTAAGCTGGTTTTAATTCCAATGGTGGATCTATTTTTAGATTCCTGTTCAGGAACCAATTCTAATTTTGATTCTGGTGCCGATTTTGATTCTGATATCTATTCCGGAAACTTATGCTAGGTCCTACTCTTCGAAATCGTATCCAGAAATATTTGGAGTTACTCAGAATTGACAATGATGACACCCAACCCAACAAACTCAAAGCACATAGCAATGTGAGAGCCCATCCATTATGAGCAATTCTAACGCCTAAAGTTGTTACCCATATAATTTTTATTATCATTTATTCTTTTATTGGCAAATCTTGAGCCCTGCTATATAAAGCGCCTGCTAAATTGCAACGAATTTCGCGCCCCGCTAGGCAAGCAAGTTGCCCATTAAATGACTGCCGGTTCAGATTTCGGTAATTGGATGCCATCCTTTGCAGCCATCCTTCTCTTCCATCCTTCCTGTCATTTCTTCCTCTCTCTCTCTCTCCTCTCTCATTCCATGGTCTCCGCTTTCAATGATTCAAAACACATTTCCGCACCATGCAAGACGATAGCGTGGGTTTTGTTTTTTTTTTTTTAATTTGATTAATCAACAAACGAGCGACAGGGACACGATTCCGAAACGGTTCACCGTCACGAACCGTCCCACCGTTCGCCGTCGTCATCGTCCGTTACGGCGTGTATTAATCAAAACAAATGACCGAATATTAGGCATTATTTCACCGACTGCTCTACCACGGGCTTCACGCGCCCTAACCAGAGCCTATTCCTTGAACCGTGGTAACCGAAACCCATCATCATTTTGGGTTGGAGCGCTCCACGCTTTCCTTTCGCTTCTGCGGTAAGAGTTCAGCGAACAGGCTTCAAGGGGCCGAGGCGTCGAAAAGACAGATTGTAGCTCGTTGACACAAATCGCAGCAACAAGATTTTCGGGCACGCAGGGCTACCAAAACTCGGAAGGATATTCAATCGCAGGTCTCGAACGAGCAACATGCCAGGGGAACAAACCACAGCGTGTGACGGTGTTGTGGTACTGTGGTTGTCGGTTTGGGGTTTTTGGGGGAAGGCACTTTCTACACCAAACCGTAATGAAGTGTCTTCGGCTCATCGAGTGCCAATCGAGATCGAACCGAGCCTCTATCGGGTTTACGGAGCTGATAAATTAGCTCAAATCTGCTCCATAAATGGATGATCGATCGATGCCACCCATTAGCATCAGTGTGTACGTGAGCGTTGCTGCTGGCACTCGTGACCCGATCGATATTTTTAATGTACATGTCTGCTAGCCGAGCTTTAAATTGTGTAATTGAACTTCGCACAGCTGCTCGCATATATTCCACGGAATATTTAATTGTTTTGAGCATTCCGGTGGCTACCATGTGAAGCACTTTTATCCATATTTGCTGTTATGCTTAACCGATAAGTGTACAACACGATAATAACATACCAACGATAAACACTTCTCCCTTTCTCGAAAAGATGCGAGGGCATTTCTTAGTGAGCTGCACGATAGACAGTCAACATTAGACACTTAATCAATCGTGGTCAGCTTCGGCGTGTTACGATGTGTTGATTCTTAGGATATGCTGCTTTAATTCGATGTCAAGAATCACTTCTCATCATCGTCATCATCATCATCATCATCATCTAGACCGTCGGCATGAGACTCATCACCATCATTGCCAGTCATTATAACGCCACTAATGCAACACACATTACGGTGTGATGCATGATGATTTATCAACCCGCTCGTTCCACCTCCGGGTACGAGCGGAGAAAGGCAAAGAAATGTAAACCCAATTACAGTGCTGGATGCTTCCAGCCGTGATACCCTTTTCTTGCAACCTCGTGAGAGCTTACAGCCCCTGATAGAGACAAAACAAACGGCGCATTTCGTAGCCTTGGTCTGTTAATGAGGCAAAATGCAAGGAAAACGTGCCGGTCTCTCATCCTCTCCGTCCGCGGTACGTCATGGCCTGCAAGCAGTCTTCTAAGCAGCATATAAAGCCGTGATTACCGGGCAAATCCTATTACAAGCGAGGCCCTTCCTCTCTACTTCCTCTGCCCACTCTCTATTGTGTTTAGTATTATTAATGTTCTTCCTGTGCGGGTGGAGCGAGCACGGTGCAAGCGAGCGGGTCGGTTTTACTAAAGGCGCCCTTTGGAGGCTTGTGCTGTGTGTGTGTGTGTGTGTGTGTGTGTGTGTGTGTGTGTAAGTTTGAATAGCTGGGAATGTAAGAGGGGGAGTCTCACTGCTTAGCAACAAATACAAAACCACACACACACACACGCATCGGGATGCCCCATGTAAGCTCGGAAAGGAATAGTACAAATTGATATTACAGCCGCATTAACTTTTCCGGAAGGAAAATGAAGACAAAGCCGTCCTGGGCGATTCGGTTGACTTTTGAACCAACCGCCAAAGACAATGGAAGGGATTGTTCTTGGTACAAAAAAAAACACACACACACACACTCATAAGTGCAATTCAAACACAGGAAAGCAAAGCGTGATTTGTCCAGAAGCGTGCAACATTTCTACAAAAAAAAACCAAAGCACACCAAACAAAGTAAAAACTAGTGAACCAAAAAGAATGAATACATCATGGTCATATATTTCATAATTCATACAATTTCACCCACGACAGTACCCGAGCAGAGAGACACAACACAGAGACAGAACACAGTGAACCAAAGCAAAGGCAGGAAGTGCCGTGTGCCCGGTGGTGGTTTCGAGGCTATTGTGTACCATTGTGGGGCTAGAATAATTCTAAAATGCCATCCAATCAATATTTCACCACCGAACGGATCACTTTGCGTTGTGAAGCGTTGTGGCCACTCCAAACACCGCACCACCGCGCGACCATTGATGGTAAGCCGGCGCTCTATTTACATTACGTGCTGGAGCTTCCCATTCATATTTTCACTTTCGCAAACAGAGCGAGTGCGCGTGGATGAGAGACGATATTTTGCCGATATTTACACGCATTTATTATTCAACTTTTGAGTGCGGTTCGTACTCCGGGAAGTTGGATTTCTAAACTGGAATGTACCATACCGATGCCATATACGCCTGCGTCCATGCAATCCGCTTTGCGTGCGATCGGTTTTAGGCTGGCAAAGCTCATTTCTAAAACTAGTAAACGGGATTAAAACGATGTTTTGACGGCATAGTTTTCCTAAAATTAAGAATCTAAAGCTCGCAATGAGTCCTGCAAAACGTTTCACACTATTCACAACTTGCTCTGGAGATCGTAAACACGTATCGATTTCGAAGCCCGGAAGGAGTCTTAAGCTACTATTGCCAGACAGCACAAGTGTGACACAGAAAATTGGACCATTCGCTTGCCACTTTTCCACCTATTCGGAAGTAAGTTGCTGATCGAAAAATACAACCCCCTGCGAACCGACCAGAAAAGAAGGGGCACCATATAGGCTTCCCCGGGGGAACAGCACCCTCCCAACAGTACATCCCGGCAGTACACCATACAATAAAACGTGCGAAACGCGATTGCACAACACCACGGGCTCCGGGATCCTCCCTGTTTTGGCAATGTGTCAAAGTAATAATTATTTCAGGTCACAGCAACACCAACACCACCAAGGAACGAAAAAAAAAACAGAAGCTTCCCCTCCTTCTATCGGGATCGATATGTGTTGCGATGAAATCCGGTAAAATAAAACCCGACCGGTTTGGGGCGGAAAGTGTTTCTCGGAGCGGCAAAAGGCGACATCACATGTGTGACCCCATCACACCACGCCCTAACCGCAACCATTACTGCCGGAAACCTTTCGTAACGCGCCCCGAAGCGAATCGGTAGCCCAATTTCTATAATGGGACCATCAAGCCACAACTTGTTCCACCGTACAGGGAGGGTAATACTGGACTGGATTAAGCGCGCAAATCGAACAACGAATAAAATCGTGAATGGGGGGGGAGGAGGAGGGGGGCGTGTAAATCAGGAGCCTTTACCGAACATAAAGGGCCACGAAATTGGGGAGGAAGGGCGAAGAAACGTGAAAATGGTGTAACTGCAGTACATTAAACGCATCCCTTCACCGACATATAGCCCGTGAAGGTGCGTAACACGACGAACACATTCACAAGTGAGCCATCCCAACTGCCCTTCCCCATCCAATGCGTGTGGAAAAATCGTGCCAAGCGGTACCGATGGCCACCAACCGCAACTTGTGAAAATCGACTTCGTTAAGCCACGAACCCATTAGCAGCAGCAGCAGCAGCAGGAAATGCTGGGCTCGTCCGGACGCCTTTTCGCCGTATTATGGGCTCGCATGCTTTTGCTAAATGTTTCCAACGCTACCAACAGCTCAACCGGGGCAGAGCATACCTTCCCCGTTGCTCTCCCGGTTCTGCAGGTTCCCTGCCGTGGCATGTATGAAAGACAACAAACGCCCTCAGTGCTAAAGAGTTCTCAGTTCGGGTAAAGTCTTACAACTGCTGGAGGTTGTCAGCAAACCACCGTGCAGGGAAGCAGAGCTGTTGTCCGGGGGTTTGGTAACCGTAGGTCAATCTCTTGCTCCCTTTGACGGGTGTGCCTGTGACGGTGCGGTATGTGTATGTGTAGGTTTCTTTTCCCTGCTACTGTAATTCCCCTTTGGTCGGCATCGGGGCGGGAAAGCTGCAAATCTTTGCTGCGTATCTCTCTCTCTCTCTCTCTCTCTGCGCTCTGCGCACGTTACCTTCTTTTATTAATTAGTCGAAGCCGCCCAATCACACA
>KI919650.1:0-24773 GCA_000473525.2 Anopheles melas | reverse complement strand
TTCTGGACCTCAGCAGTCGGTAAAGTCCATAGTATTGAAGATTGTCCGAAATAATGACCGTTCCAAGATAGCAAAACTCCTTTACTACCTCGAGATCGTTGCCATCAACTAATACACTGCCTCTCAGTTGGGGCCCATCACGGACTGGTCCTCCCGCAGGCAGGTACTTCGTCTTCGTCGCATTAATTCTCAATCACCTTTGCTGTTGTCCTGCCGATGATCAAGAAATTGGACAGGATGGAGGACCGGTATAGGATCGTGCCACGGATGTCGTTGTCTAGCCCCGCGCTTTGAATGACACCTTTCAGGGCGATGTTGAACAACAGACAGGAGATTCCGTCATCTTGCCTCAGACTCATACATAACTCATGCAAAAAGATTCAAACTAAAGCTATTGTGAAGAGTAACAAGAGCTTAAACTTGGTATTTGTGGTCAAATGTTTGGTTTTGTGTCAAATATCTAAAGCAAAGGCAAAACATTGCATCCCAAGTGTCGGTTATTCGGTGTCGATGGTGCATCCACGTTCTAAAGTTTAGAATCTAAACTATCAACTAAAGAAGCTAACAATTTCTTCAGGATTATCTGCTCCTGTGAGATTTAAACTTCTGCTATTAGTCAGACATTATAAAGACTTGTATATAGATTTACCGGGCAATCAGTTAGCATTACATCGATCTTGGATGATTGATAGACTAGTGCCATTCACAGGATTAGCTATCCATGAGTTATAGATCATCATCATCAGCTTAACAAGAGGATATGAACGATAATTGAACACGTTTTAGACAATGCTGATTGTCCATTTGTTATGTACTACTTCTAATTTATGAAGTAGTTCCTAAAAGTTCCATTATGCCGAAAGATATCCTTATTACTACAACTTTGCTATTTTCCTCGACTAAAATCTGCTACAAAAGAAAGCGTCCAACCAAAGCCCCAAATTACAAACACAAAAAGATACTTAAATCATTCCTTGAGCTACTGCACCATGAATGCCTTTACAGCTATATAGTTAATCAACGAATTAAGAAATCAACAACTCAACAGAAGATTGATTCTCATTTCCATCCATGATTTATGAGCTCTTATTGCGTTTATCACTTCATCAAACCAAGCTCCAGCCCTTGCCTAACACATTCATCTGACTAAACGCCTCTAATCTACACGTTCGTCCTACTTTTACGACCATCTATAAACATCCTGCCGAGCTCGTAAGCGCAGAGCGTCATAAAACTCCACTTTCCACGCTCGGCAAAACTCGAGTTCGCTCGATCTTAATCCACACGCACTTCCATCCAGCTCCTTCATTCAATGAGTTTATGATTTTACAACTGTTTGATTTACCCTCTAGGATCGTTTGTAATGCTTTCTTCAAAGATTCCACGCCATTCTCTACCAGCGTTCGACACGACAAAGTCGTCCACGTATGTGCAACACAATGTGCACTCGATTGCACAAAACCGGCGGCTACAGTGGGCTGTTTCCTTTCTTCCTGACTACAAAAAAGCAGCTCCCTTGTTGTTCGCAAATGAAATAATGCCGATCCCGAACACGGTTTCGGAATGTGCATAAAATTGTTACCTTTTTATGGCCGGCTTGTCGCTTTTACACACACACACACACACAGACACACTATTGTATCCTTTTTGCATGGACTGTTGTTTGTTGCGTGTACGACGCTGTATCGCTGATCTGTATCGGAAAGCTAGGAATGAAGACTAGCCGAAAATTGCAGCGATCAATTGTGCACGGGAACGAATGCAATTTCGTGCCTGCACACTTGAGCAAAAGGAAGAGACACACACACCGACCAAATCAAACTATAAAGAGAGATAGAGAGAGTGAGAGAGATAGAGCACTATATCAGACATCCCGGCCGTAGATGCATCTTCACATTGTACATCGCAAAAAAAAATAAACCGATCGATCGATCCTTGCCGTGGCGAGCGTCTTCCGAGCCGAGAAGCGAGAAAAGGGGCGTACGGGGACAATTTATCACGCTGCTGGAGTGATGCTTGTTTAAATGTTTTGTGGCATTTGACAACGGGCCTGCACTTCGAAAGGAAGAAAAAAGTGCATCCCATTCACTGCATCCCATTCACTCCATTCATGCGCTCGATTGAGTGCGTCCGTGCGTTTGTGTGTGTGTAACAATGCGCAAAAATGGTAAGAAGAGGCCGTATCGAAGTAATGCGCGACATTTCGTCCCTCTCGGTTGGGCCACTGCTAGTGGTCTTTCCGTTTTCTTCCCGAGTCCTTTTAGCACTTCTTCCCCTACCGTTACGGCATTTAAGGCTAGGGGGGGTTTGAGGATCTAAGAATCAATAAAATTAATTGATTGATAGTGTTTGACGAGCGAAGGACCGCTCGCTGTGAGGCCCACTAGAGCGGACGTGACCACTCGAGCCGAAGCCTTAAGATTGTGGTTGATGTGTAGTGCTTGAGACAATTTTGGTCGAACGAACGAAGGTGATCTTTAAGCCCCGCTCTCAGTATTTAGTTTAATTTGTAACAAAATTTACGATAAAATAATGTCGCACACTACACAAAAAAACTCATTTTATCATCTTGTTTTTTCTCCTTTCCAAGGTACACAACTTGTAGGACAATCCTTTCGTTTCCAAGTCGGTCGATTTGATCGACCGTGCAGCTTGTCGGCAAAAAAAGGTCTCTCGCCCACTCCAGCGACAACTCACCCAGAAAGGCTTTCACTACAGCAAATGGAAGAAAGCAACATAGCTTTTAAAAGTCGTTTGTCGGTTGCTTTCAATGCAATGCAGTGGGAGCGCTCAAGTGGCTCTTAACACTTGAGTGTAGAGGACGAGCCAATGCTCGGAACGTTTTCTTTGATAACGATCAACTGTCAACAATGATGTTGCGCTGATGATGATGATGATGATGTGATCGAACCATATTGTCACTTCCCACGCAAATTTGGACATTCTTGTCGCAAAAAAAGGATTATAAACTGTAATTTAAGCATTTAATGCTAGAGAAAGTGTGAGAATGCTTACCATTGGAATACGAATCAGGCACTATTTGACTGCATCGCGAACCACACAATAGATTTCCGAAATTAATTTCATTTTCCATCACGCTTCAATAGCGGAAAGTGGACGCTTTCTATGCCGATCTCCGTCAAAGGCAAACAATTCTTGCCCTCCACACATCCCACACACCGATCCCAAGCCCCACGATGCAAACGAAAAGAGCTTAGCGCGCGGGTTGCTTTGATTTGGCGTGCAACACATCCAAACAAAACGCACGCCCGTTTGCAATCACTGTACCGTGTCGTCGGTGGGGAAGCAAAAGCAAAAACAACCATGTGTGTTGTGCCAAAGATGATCAGCATCAGCGGATCTTTCCGATTCGCTGCAAACGGTTTCATAGAGAGAAAAGGATTAACTCCTTTTGTGTGGAATGGAAAGGAAAGTATAATAACACACAAACACGAACAATCCTTTCGCGGATGTGGCAAAAGCTGCCAAATTTGGGCGGATTATTGGATGATGTTGTTGTTGTTTTTTTTATTTACGAGGCTTTTTAGCATTCGCCTCTCGTAATTTAAAATTCAGAAATAACTAATACTATTTGAGATAAAAAAAGAATTAATTAAAAGTTCAAGGAAAAGAAGAAAAAATTACAAGAGTTCTTATGGTAATGGTGAAAGGTGAAAATGTTTGTTAATTCTAATGCTTTTTTCATTTCGGTTATGTTTTTATAAATATTTTTATCCATATTTGCTACACTTGTTTGTAGAAATTAGTTTCCTTTAAAAAAATCAAAAGTTTTTCAATTTCCTTGTAATTGTTGGAAAGTACAATGTCCAAATGATCTCCAAGTCTGTGTTTCTTCCTTTCTGTGAAATATCCAAAACAATTAATTAAAATGTGTTCCACCGTTGTATCACATCCAGATGATTGGATGAGGTTTTTTTTGTTCTTTTGTGTGCAATCATGATCAGTAAAAGTTGTGAATAATGCACGTTGTTACAGTAATTTTTCAATAATTATTACTAGAACTCATTTTAACTAGCATATTTGATATCAAAAGCATGTTAAACACAATTTCGATTAATAATTGCCAGCGCATGGCATTAAATTGCCCTTAAAGGTCTCATCGACAGGCACAAAGCAATGTTTTGATTTGTGCGCTTTTGTCACCTACCCCGGGGGCACTCCCGAAGCCAGCATTCAACACGAGCCAGCCAGCGAGCCCGTATTGCTATGCAACTTCCCTTGTCTCCGTCATCGTGCTTTTCTTCATCATAGTAAGCCACTCCACAGAAAATGCCGTGCCAGACACACTGGCGGCTGACTGCTGTCGCGCCGAACTGTCTACCAAAGACGCAACTTACAAGACAGCACACAGTGGGATTCTTTTGTTTGTAGGCTTTTACCGAAAGGTTTGCTACTTTGTACTGTACTTCTTTTTCCTCCCCGCAGAACACCGTGCGTACCTTCTTTTCAGGATCGTTTCAGGGTTCCTCCTGTAGGCCTATAGGCTTCCTATTCCAACAACGGGGCGGAGTTCAGTACGCTCAAGTGTGTAGATCATCCGTCTTGTCGTCAGTTCGATTCGACCGAGAGTCCGTTTTTATGGCATCATGATAGACACTGGAAAGTGCAATGAATAACTAATGGAAAACAAGAAGAAGAGAAGCAGGATAGCGAGATATGGCGAGCGAGATGGGGAAGGGATCAAAACCATCGACCATCTGTTAAACTGGTAGGTGACGAATCGCTGTTGTATTGCTGATGGGGGAAATGGGCTGCCTTAGTTTCCCTGCTTTGCTACCGGGACCAGGCTCTATCAGCACTCCCTGTCGAGGTTTTCCCTATGCTAGGTATCGCCCTCTACCGTTGTTGACCTATCCCTCATCATGCCATGCTCGTCGTTATCCCTCCCGACCAATGGTAGCTTCTGTCCGGAATTAACCGTAGCGTAGGGGAAAAGGTCCTTTTTTCTGTTGGCTTTCGGTAGTTTGTGTGTGAAGGTCGCCTATAAATACCCTTCCCACCATGGGATCTTCACTGCAGTCTGAGATTTGAGCTAGCGAAGTGAAGTTCTCGTGTGTCCCGGGAACGTGTTTGTGCTTGGGAGTTCCGTCGAACAGTTTCTGTGATCTTCAAACCTCATTACCAGTTCCTACTCAAAAACCAGTGAACACAAACAGCGAAAATGTCGCGATCGTTTCTAGTGGACTCGTTAATCAGTGATAAGCCGGCGCCGGTGAAGAAAAGCTTCCCCTACGTGGGACCGTTCACACAGCTTCCCGTAACACCGCCGGGAGCAGCCGCCCTGCCCTACTCCGCCTGCTACGTTGGCAACTATCTGTTCTCGCTCGGATTACAACAGCAGCAGCAGCAGCAACAGCAACAGCTCCTCCAACAACATCCCCCGAGTGTGTTTCCCCACGCCGCACTACCTCACACACCCACCAACCAGCCCATTGTGCCGTTCTGGCAAGCGGACCTGAAGCCCGAGCTGTCCCCGAAGCTGTACCAACCGACGGACGTTTCACCGCCGAAGCTATCGCCCAAGGAAGACTACTACCGCAAGCTGTACCGGTGCGAGAAGACACCGGAACGGTACGCCCCGTACCTAGCCGTCCGTCCAGTAGAGTCACTGACCAGCGGGACCAATGTGGTAGCAGCAGCAGCCAGTACACCGCCCACCATTCCCTCGGCCAGCCCTTCACCGACGCGTTCCACCGATCTGTCCCAGACGTACGCGATCGACGATGAGCTGTCGAGCAAGCGCATCCGTACGGCGTTCACCAGCACGCAGCTGCTCGAGCTGGAGCGCGAGTTTGCCAGCAACATGTACCTGACCCGGTTGCGTCGCATCGAGATCGCCACGCGGCTTCGGCTGTCCGAGAAGCAGGTCAAGATCTGGTTCCAGAACCGGCGCGTTAAGCGCAAGAAGGGAGACGCACCGTTCGGGGCCGAGCTGACCGGTGGAGTGTCATCGCCCGTCGGTGGACGGAATTCGCCCAAAGAGCAGCAGCAGCAGCACGGTCAGCATTGTTGCTGCCGAGGATCACACTGCGGTGGTGGTGGTGGTGGATCCGATTCCGAGGATCTACCCCAACGATCAGCAGAAGATCGTACGCACTCTCCCGTCGGCAGTCAGCAGCAGCAGGAAAAGGCGTGGGACTTTAGCAAAGCCTATCCAAGTCATTAGAAGACATGCAGGCGAGGTCGCCAGCCCAGTGATGCGTGTGCGTGTAAATAGTAGCAAGTCGTTGTAGATAAGAGGAGCAGACAGAGATGTATATTTTATCTATAAAAGGAACATGTTTTCTCTTTACAAAGAGTTTTGATACGTTGCGATACCAGTTTAGATGTTACAGATCAATAAACACACTTATGTAAAACAAAGCTAATGGAATGTTGTATTAATTGTAATGGTAAACGGCGGGTTTTCTTATATCACATCTGACTTCACCAAGATATTGCGGTGCTTTTTGTACCAGCATTTGGGGTTTGGGGTCTTCTTTTCAACATTTTGAGTCTTTTATGCTATTGAAGTTGAAATGTTTGAAATTTTCCTTTTCAAATCCTTTGTACTAAGGACAACGTAACTTCCTTCTACCTTGAAGTATAGAGCCCATATTAGAAATCGCGAAGAGCACTAAAGTCTTTCTTTAGACAAGATAGCATAGGTAGAGACATTTCAGGTCAATTTTTGAAGAACATTGCACATGAAACGGACATAATATCCATTATATCAACGAATTTTGGACAAAACAGACATAGAACGTTAGTGCTTACAGCTTTGACGAGATCTACGATCATCGATTTTAAGCGATAATACATAATTTGTCTAAGAAGTTTGACGGATTATCCTAATCTTCTTATTTGGCACAACAACCGTTGTTGGTCAAGGTGTTTGTGCCTGTACCCACTACTGGTGAAGTGAGCTTGGCTTTCTTTGACTTATTGTTACCATAGCAGGATAGTCAGTATCCCCTACATATGGGGACACGGTCTATTCGGGGCTTGAACCCATGACGGGCATGTTGTTAAGTCGTACGAGTTGACGACTGTATCACCAGACCGGCCCAGGATTATCCTAATACAATATGCAATAACAGCGAACATTAAATGCATGAAAATTTGATGATCATCTGTTTAATATGAGAATTGAATCGAATTAAAAACATTTCCAGAAAAACCTAATTCCCCAATCATTTCGAACATCTAATAAATATTTAAAAAAAAATATATAATCTCAATGCTCGATCCAACATCAATTCAACAACAAATATATACAATATTTCCAAAAATCCATAACAATATGGTAGCTTTAAAACTGCTTAGCACGGCATCCCTTCAAACAATTCTTTGCTGTTGGTGCATCAAACCTATACAAGAAATCGACAATTCTGTCAATTTGATACGCATTCTTCCTTCCTAAATATGGTTCGATTTTTGCAAAATCATCCATCAAACAAACAGCCGATGATATCTTCACCTCACATCAAAACCATATTGCTTTATAAGGTATAATTTTTCGTCGAGAGAGAAAAAACTCCCATCATTGGCCGCCCTGCCCTAAACGAGTCAATTAGTATCCTATCGAAACTACACACTTCTAAGGGCGGAAATGATATTTTTCTCCACTTTCCAGTGCAGCACCTTGGCTGAGAAGGGAAGGACAGCCATGCGAGTAGATTTTAATTTTCACGCTCGTCATCACATTATATCGGGTGCTTCCGGTGCCGTCCGGTGAGTTCCGTCCGTGCCCGGTTTCCATTAAATTTGCCTAAGTTGCTGTTTGCAACATTCATATGGTATGGTTTTTTGGTGTTCGAACATGAAATGAAATCGGAAGAGGATGCTTTCAGCTTTTGCAGTGCCCCAGGTATGTTAAAGTCAATAAGGATCCGGTTTGCCGTTGTTTGTCGATCGATCGCTTTGTCGATGCTAATGAAGTTGCCAATCTTCCGGACTTTCTGCTGCGCCGCAGTAGGTAGGAACAAGCCAGCTAACAACTGCTATTTACAACACCGAACACCATGATAATCACATTTCATTCATAAGCGCTTTCCGTGGACTCCGTGGGTCGTTTTGACGAGTGACGTTTATGACGAAGGGCCACTTTCCGCCAGCCAAGGATCAATTATGTGGGCGAAAGTCGGTGTGTAGCAGGATCAAGGCAGAGCAGAGTCCTTCCGCAGGAACTACACAGTTGAGCGCAGGTCAAGGAAATAGGCGCAGTCATGCGTAGGAATTGTTGCTTGCCTTTTGTCCATTGTGCTTCGGTGAAACATCCGATCGGAAGAACCGATCACGAATGGACGGATTACATGCCGACCGGAGTTGTTGACAGAGTGTGAGTGAAGTGAGCCGACGGTCGGGTGGTCAATTTTGCCGACGTTAAGCTGCTTACACCGACCGAGGGACTCGGGGTCCAGTGTGTGCACAACCACATCCGGAAGTTCTTTAAAGGAAGTTTCGGAAGAGAGCTTCTTTTTAATTTGGAGTGGTTTATTAAAATCTTCACCACGGGTTGGATAATGGAATAGAAATAGCAAACAGGTTGGCACACTTTCCACTTACACCGGCCCTGGTAACACGTGACCGGGGACGGAAGTGCGGATTAGTGTGGATTGTATTACGCTAACGAACGCTATCACCACGTGGCAGCTGAGCTTCCCGGTGGTTCTGTGTGGTCTTTCCATTTTAAATTTGCTTTATGTCCTCGAACTTCATCGAACGATTCAAAGCAATAAACGAAGGTCATGGTTATCCTTCAGAATATTAACAAAATGAAGTACGTTAGAGAAGAGTGACAGCTTAAAGTCCGATAAAGGTAACTCATTCATCGAATCTGTCTCCTCTGCCAACAGCAAGAATTAACCGTCGCGGATTCTTGGAAATCGCGGGAAGCAGCGAAAATCCTACCCTACATTTATCATTCCACGCGTCAAGGTCCGAACACTTCGAACGCGATAAATTGTGCTATTGAAACGCGCTAAAACGCAATAGGCCTCACTGTCGCAGCAGGAGCTCGCTTAGCGCAAACGATTAATAGGACGCTGATGGGCGAGAAACACGAAGAAAAGCCAAAACAAACACAAGTGCTCCGAACACAGTGTCAACAAACCACAAATCAACAGAAAAAAACCGATTGAAACCCCGATCGGTGAAGGAGAAAACCCCTAATCCAAACCGCAACGACGCACAAAATGGGAATTTAGACCGTGCACTTGGAATGGAACACACAACGGAATGGAACACAAAAAAACGCACTCCAAAACAACGCCGCATATCGATTTATCATCAAACGGCCATTCGCCTTCGAGGCGCTTTTCCCCAGCCACAAACACCGACGGCGGTCGAGTTGGTCAGCGTCGCGTTTGTAGCGTGAGTTCAGAAGACGATCATAAAAAAAAGGTGTCCACCATGGCAAGGCGGCCACGCGATGTGTAAACAAACATTGCCTCTGTCCTTTGGTTGGCACACATCAAAAAAACGCACCTTTGACCAGCAGCAGCACCACCACCTTAAAGACACAAAAAACACGCGGAGCGCGGCCTCAATTAAAGTGAAATTCGAAGGAATAAACCACCGAAAGCTACCTCGATTCAACCATCGTGGAACAACAACAGAGCAAACGTGTCCTGAAGCAGGCCATGAAGCGCGACCAGCAACGAAAAGCCATCCCCGCTCCCGCAACCTTGCCGAAGTTATAATTTGTGTTTTGTTTGGTTACTCTGAAGGCACCAAAAAAAAAAAGGGAAGTTAATTTATTATCATTACACCCGCCAATGATCCGGACCAAACTTCAACTCGAGACGCTTTTGATCCTTTTGTCGGCGAAAATTCGATCGAAGAAGAGACTGTGCACAGGAGACACACTGTCTGGCCCGACTCTGGCAAGCGATATTCGTCAATGAATGCTTGGATGCTTGTACACGGAGCGTATCCTTTGCTACTTCTAAACTACCTGCCCGTAAAGCAGCAAACATCGAGACAACCGATCGACGACACAAGAGAGGATCGCGCTGTGCTTGATCCTTTTCGCATTGGCACAGGTAGATTACGCTTTTTTTGTTAATTTATTTTCCTTTCCTACACCCTCAACGCTCAATTGTAAGTGCCTATTCCATTCATGAAAAGTGTCTTCAAGCTTCATTCATCGCTTTTCGGGGCCCGTTGTTCGCGCACCCATTCATGGGCACCCGAGGCACCGCCACAAAAGGCAGACGAATAGAGCTGAGCATTCTCCTGCCCGATGACAATGGACATTCCTGTACAGTGCGAGACTCTCTATGTGTGTGTGTGTCCTTTTCTCCCTATTGTCTTCTACCTGTTACATGGCGTAGGAAAGCAGAAAAAAAAGACACTTACCTAAGGCGGGCGGACACATGCCGGGCGGAAAATAGCTCAACACATACCCCGACTGACTTTGGCTAACTAGGTGTATCGCGGACCATTAGAACAGAGAGGTGACGGCCTCTCCAGCCCCCGGTAGGGTGTCCTTCGATGTCTCCCGGTGCGTCTGGTGCGACACAAACTGCCAGCCCATCCTCACCAGTCACCTCTCAGAGGGACTGAACATAAACCCACACAAGGACACATCCTTGTTCACTTGACTTGACTGCCTCCCTGCAGAGTCCCTGGAGCGTTTCTGGAGTGGAGTGTTCTTCTGCTATTGGATTTGAATTTGTCACCACCCGCCGGGAGCCCGGAATGGAATGCCAAGTTTCGATGGAAGCGTCCTGCACCACGGGAAGTCATTGCTGGTGATGTAAAATTTTGGTGACCTGCAGGAATTGTTAGAACCTGCGTGGCTTTTGCCGTACTCCGATGTAACGACGATAATATCGTGGGAACGTATTCGCAAACGGTCGGCATTGGTACTGTGGTAATGTGCATGCAATTTTCAATCGTATTCCCAATGTGCGGAAGAGAGGACAATCAACCTGGCTGAAACTGCTTCATCATGCACTTTGGTGCTTTGGTTTGTTGCGGACCTGTTGTACTGACTGGTTATCAATGGCAAAGACAATCCATCATCTCCAGGGAAAAAATGTTCAATGTTTGCGGAAAAAGTTGCTTTGATAAATCGATCGATATCGATTATTAAGCACCATAAAGAAACGATCAAGCGGGGGACTCACTTTCCAATAGTCATCTTGGGAAGGGAGTACCTTGTCCTTACTTCAAATAGTCGTTGGGAACGGCTTTTTGCACAAAGATCTGCAAAAAAGCGGACAAATTCACGCACAAATTGCTGTCATCCACTTGCAACTTCATCAAGATCAGTTTCGGGATGATCTCTTGTGTCTTCCCAACAGAAAAAGGGCCCAATTCCCACCGGAGTGATCCGCACGACTTTGGCAAATCCGTACTTCCTTCCTAAATGCTGGAATGATAACAAAAAACCTCAGGTAAGCTTGCGTTCTCCCACGCCAGTCCACTTTTGAGTGATCGGTAGGAGCATCCCGCAAAGAAAAGAGAGTGTCTTCAGTGTAATTATGTGCTGTGCTTTTTTTTGACTCCTTTCCAACTGTTTTTTCCCTCGTCAAAATGCATTCAACAAGTATAAAAGACTTCAGTGAGCAGGAAGCTCCTACTGAAAATCGCACCTTAGGAATGTCCGAAAGGTGAATTCCCGAGAAAAGTTTCCACAAAAGACATCCTAATAAGCTTCCAATAGTTCCACCCGTTGCAAAAGGCATGGCTATCGCGCCAGGAAGTGGTTGAAGGATTCTTCATTCTTATAAGGTAACAAAACTGATCACTTTCGTTGAAATGTTGCGTCCTCAACGGTCCATTCTACGTGCAACTTCAAATGACACAGCTAAGGGTTTGTGACTCTGTTGAGGTAAGATTTACAACCCCTTTTGCAAGTTGTTACGTCCAGTAGTAACAGCGTGAGATTGTGCGCACATTCGATGGCGTAACTAGGAAGGAATTGATATCTTTCGTCCTACAAGCACCCTCGAAAGGATATGTTCATGACCCACACCAACTCCTTCCTGTGTTACGAATTGTTTATTGCCTTCATCAAGATCACCACAGCAAAGGTGTGCTCACTCTGGGCCAGAAAGGGCTCACCACACTCGGAAGGATCCAGCTGAGCGCGCTCCGAAACGGCTGGAGATGTTTTCGAAAGCAATTTTCACTCCTCCCCTAGCCAACCCACTCGAGCAGCGTGTCGAAATTAAGCTCTAAATACGTTCTTGCAACGGCCGACACCGGTACGGCACCCGGAACCATCCGAGGCCGGTGTTCGTTCCGGTCGATTTTCCTCTTCACACCACGGCCGTTTTTTTCTTCTTCTTCTGTGTGGACCTCACGGTCAAACACAACCCAGGACAGCAGGACGGCACGCAGAGCCGTGCTCCAGCCGTGCTTGTTTGTGCCTGCTGCTGCTGCTGCTGCTTACTCACCTTTTGTCGGAAGGAAGAGCAGCGAGCAATAGAAACACGATTTTTGGAAATCAATCTCACCGACAACAACATCAACAAAAAGGTATGCGGCCCTTTTGCTTAATCCAATTAACGATGAAATTAAGATAACAAACAAATTTCATTAAAATTATAAACTGATATCAAATTAAATTGGACACGGTGCGCGCGCGATGGAAGTTCCGCGTGTGTTTGCCGCTTTTGACAGCTCACACGGTGCGCAGTAAACAGGACGCTTGTGTGTCCGTAACCATGGTAACGCATTTGCCCTCGGGATAGGAGAAAAGGAAGCCCTAGCAGTGCTAGAACGATTACATCGAGATCACTCTTTTCGGGATCGTTTACTGTTTGCTTTTCACAGGCATCCAACGAACGAGTGTAATATCCCGTCCTGGCGGGACTTGCGCTTGTTTACAAGAGCCGGGGCTGCGGGCTTTTGTCACCGGGAGTCTGGTTCGGGAGGGTGTTTTTTTTTTGTTGTTGTTTGTCCATCCCGTGTGTCAATAGCGATCGGCAAATCGATCACCATCCTCCTACACGATCGATCGTATCGCTTTTTTTGTTGTTGAAATCATCCTTTGATAGATGGTGTAATGCACTGAGCCGTTTGTTTGGGTTTGGTTTTTCGGAAGCTCGAAAGAACAAGATGGGAAAACCCAAAATATTTTCATAGCCCCAGAGTTAATCGTATCCTTTCACACGGTTCGTCCGAGTGAGAAGGACTTTTGATCCTATTTTTTTTATTTATGCTGTATTCGATCTGTCTTCAAGCCAATCAACAGGTACATACAGTTGTGGGAAGATGTTTTGTACGTGTTTACAGTTTGATTTAATGTAAAAAAGATTGATAGGGAAGAGGATGTTCTGGCATTCTCATCCAAATTCGATTGATCTATTTGAAGAAAACACGTTTACACTCTTAATGTCACACCACATAAAGACTTTAGTCCGGCCCATTAACAAGTCATCCTGTGTGCTGTATCTACCGATGAACAATAACAATATTTAATGACAAGGTCACTACAAAGACCAGCTCCAAAGAGTCTGGTATCATTCGATGGCATATTCATTGATTCCAGCGCTACGTGGCGCGATGCCATTATTATTTATAATTAGTTATATCATATTTTATTGACCTCAACTAATCAACGAGCAAGTCCGGAGCTTCCACCCATCACCCCATTTAGATGCCAACAAGTGTTTCAAGCAGCGAGCTACAAACAACAATCCTGTAACAGCGTGCTACTGCTACTCGTAGCATTCCTCGCCCGTAAGACCGGAAGCACACCCTAATGCGCTCACTCGTACCACACCCCCTATAGCTTCTTTCCCTTTACAGAAAACAAGAAGCTAGCGAACGAGCAGCTACGTACAAATTCTTCTGCATTCCCGGCGTGCCGCGCTCCAGTAACAACACCATCAATGGGCACGATTTCCGTTTTCAGCTTGCGGTACGCCGCGTCGCCAAAACACTCCCTCCTTCTAGCGTGTGACTTGTGGGACAAATTGTGCACCAATTTGCACGAAGTACTTAGTCCCACCACCACCAACCAGTCACCCACCTCAACGTCCACCAACATGGATCGATTTTGCATTCTTATCTTCTACGAAGGTGCGTCTCGGTCAGTGTCGCTCGATACTGCATTCGGGTTTGGAATTATGGAGAGCAACAGCAACAACAGCAAAAAAAAACACTGTAAAACAATAAGCAATGAGAAAGGGGGCGAAATGGATGAAGCGAGGCAAATGTATCGCATTTCAATTTAATTTAAATACAAACGATCAATAAAGCTAGTCCACACGATCATTCTCCTTCTGCTCATCGGCATCATCGGCATTATCAGCAACAGTCGGTGTGGTTCTGTCCTGTGTGTTTGCGGTAAAGTTCCAGAAGGCATGTGCCCATCCTTGCCACATTAAGTGGTTGTGGCGGGCTAGGAGTAGCTTCTGCTTCACCACTTCCCCCAAAAGACTCCCAGCACAAGCGCGATCCATTCGGTGTCCAGCTTACGCGGCTGCATCGCCGAAGAGACGCGCTCAGTAGCGCTTCGGGTTTGATGCCGTGCGGTTGCACGAGCTAACGCGAGCTGAATCGTCCCCAAGGGGTATTTGATAGACAAAGTTGAAGACGGTGGAGTCTTCAAGTTGTCTCGGGTGTGTACGTGTGTGTGTTACTGCAAACAAATCAGCATCATGAACTTTCCCGTGCAATAATAAGACCGAACATACGAAGTACGAACAAGTGAAGTGTACTCCGACAACGATCAAACGTGCGAATACTTCCCTGAACGTAAAGGCATTGGTCATGGCATCGCACAGCTTCCTTCCTGGAGTGTCCGTGAACGGGACGGTTCTGGCCAACTATACACAGCTTGCTGCTGCTGCTGCCGCCGCCCTGCTCACCACCATCAGCAATGGTACGGAGGCCGGCGAGCTGGCGGCCGGCAATCGGACGCAACCAAAGCCTGGATCCTCGCTGATGATGCCCTGCATGGTGATAGTGATGCTTTCGTACATTTTCGGCTGCGTCGGGAACCTGATGGCCCTCATCCATCTGTGGCGCAACGTGCGGAACACGAAACATGCGCTAATGCTGAAGTAAGTTCTGCGAAACGGAACGCGGATTAGTTAGTTAATCCACCAAAAGCCAAACGGGAATAAGTAGCGCTTTACATGCCGGGCACGTTTGCTACGGGAACTGGTTTGCTGCTGTTGCTATCCCGGAGACGGGGCAGACTGAGATCTTAGCAGCAAGCTAAGAAGTGAGAATGCTTCCAAATATCTGGTTAGAATTCTGGTTTTATTCTCCCTGGTTTTCAAACTCCAAACTGCAGAACAGATAACGAATGAAGCATCTCGCTTGCCCTTACACTAGCAGGACACCCCCCCCCCGTAGCGATAGCCAATCAAATGTGTGGCGTCTTAACACGTCCAATATCGATGATGGATAGACTCATCAAGCAATGCAAGCAGCAGTGTGTGTTGGGTGCCGCTTTGGCGAGCAGAAAATCAATATCACTGAAGCGATAAACGATTTTATAGCCAATGGCGTTAATGACTCCCATGAAAGAGGGAGTAAAAACACACACACACACATCCAGCGAAATGTCCGTAGGAATGTGCCGACCTATTTGATTGTGTTTGGTAATTAAGGATCACATTACACACCGTTAAGCGCAATCGGTTCCATTTCGGATAAAGCTTTTATTATAAGATGTGTAAAAATTGTTTACACTAGCAATCAAATGTTTGTTGAAAAATGTGATTTTGATCATGTAAAGAAGGGATGTGTTACCATTTTCGGCTATTAAAGGCGCATTGCTGTAGCCTCCTTTGATACTGTTGCAACCTAATTGCTTTCAAGCGCTGTTACAGTCGCACTGAGCTGATAGCCGTACACGTAGAGACGGGTGTGTAGTAACTGGTGACAATGCTCGCATGAGGTTCGAATCTCGGACTTGATCGGATGAATAATCTCGTTTCATTCTGTAATTTCTCTCACTGTTATTATATCTTTCTAATTAGCTTAATTTGCCTTCGCACACACGCTTGCTTTTGCTCATTTCCATTCCCTTTTCCTGTGCTCCTCCCTCCAATGTGTGCACTTTTACTTGCGCTTTTCAGATGTTTACTCACGAACGATCTCATCGGCTTGAGCGGCATGTTTGTCCAGATGTGTTTGCATCTTTACCTTTCGCCCGACGTGGTGCAGGCGAACATTCACCACCTTTGCGTCCTGCGCGTAATTTGGCGTGTATTCGGCATCAGTTCCGGCTGCGTCGCGTTCGTCATGGCCCTGGAACGCTACATAGCGCTGGCGAAACCGTTCTTCTATCATAAGGTAAGAAAGCGAGAAAGGGAGAGAGAGAGAGAGTTCCTTAAATCCTGTAACGGTGTTTGTTGCTGCACTTTCTTACGGGCCCCACAGTACGTGACGGATAAGCTGATCCGCAAATCGATCTTTATCCTGTGGGGCATCGGAGCGTTCATAACGTTTCTGCCCTTGTTTGGGTTCGGTGTTTACTTTGACGAACGGAAGCAAACGTGTGTCCGGTACCGGAGCGCCACCGAACCGATCGACGTGGCGTACGCATATTTGTTCTTCGCTGTTGGTAAGCTTCCATCGTGTTCCTGTTGGTTGTTCGGATTCCAATTTGTAAAACCTATTCTTTGTGTACCAATCCCTTTCCATTAGGAACGTTGTTGTGCGTGGGGATCGTGATCTGTAATCTTAGCGTAAGGAAGGTGCTGTACCAATCGCACCGCAAGATGTGCCGCCAGTTTGGTTCGATCAAACCGACCCCCATGCTGAACCGCTCTATGAGCCAAACGCCCAAATCGTCTAGCTTTACCGACTCCAACATTATACGCATGTTTAACGAGCCCACGACGGAGGAGATACGCTTCGCCAAGCTGATGACCGTTCTCAGTGTGTTTTTCATCATTTGCTGGCTTCCACAGATGGTCAGTAAGGGGAGCGGGTGGAGAATCTACCCAAAAACAGAAGTCCTGCTATTGAAGTATTCCCTTCCCTGTTGGTCTATCTTCCCCAGATCTCAATCATCTTGTTGCAACAGCTCAGTGCTGCCATGAAGCTGAAGCTAGCCTGGTTGTTCCGCGTGTCGGACATACTGATACTGGTGCACTTTATGCTCGATCCGTACATCTACGTGCTGCTGAAGAAGAGCCGCCGCAGCGATCTGCGCACCATGATACGCTACATGTTTAGTCGCAACCAGCGGTTCAACATGGTCGATGCCGCCCTATCACCGATGCAGAAATCGACCAACTCATCGCCACTTCCGTAGCCGTTTTTGACAGTAAGGAAAGAAGAGTTTGTGGATTTTTGTCAAAGCAAAGTTACGAAGCGACGATGTGTCTGTTTGCTACACAAACCCCGAGCGGTGACTGACATTTGGAAAACAATTCGATTTTAAGAGTTGCGTTAAAAGACATTGAAAATAAATAACTTACTAGAACAGTTCAGCGTTGACTTTTAGTAAATCTGAAATATCTTGCCGATCGTGTGATGATGAAACCCGAAAAACAAAAGGAAAGAAAACCAAACTCATTTGCATTGTTTGCTACACTCGTCTAATATCTTTATTTCAATGTAAATATTATCACTAGGATACTTCACCTTTAGAGAAATAGTTCGTCACTACGTTTTTGTTTTGCTTCAATAAACCGGAACCACGACCATAATGGAGTTGGATATCAGTTTGTTTGTTTTCTATGCCAGGTAAGGTGGTAGCCTTTGCCAGAAAACACAAACAAAATCGTTAACCCAAACCCCGTAACAAGACGATTTCGATTGTGCAATTTGCATAACTCCGAAACGACCACACTAAACCGCCCGAAGTTATGCAGCACGCAACACAAAAGACGTCTTTTATGGCTTTGAGAACGATTTTGTTTGTATGGCCTGTTTTTCTGAAGACTTAAACCTTCCTATTCGAACGTGTTTAAGGGATATTGGAACGAACAGTTCAACACGTTTCGCTTGTTACACACACCATGGCTGGCTGGCACCAAACAGTATATCCTTAAGTACGGTGTAACGGTATCCTGCTACAAATTGGTTCAAACTGGAGAAACAAGTTATAGGAGTACAAAGTCTGAATATGTTTGTGTATGTGAGTGTGGGTGTGAGTTTTAGTTTTGCTTCACAAAGGTGCGTATTTGAGAGATTCGCTAAGTACAACATTACGCTCTATGATTAGGACTGCTGAAATGGATTACGTGAAACGGTGGCGCTGGCTGACTGAGCCTCTCCAGTGCCGAGACCAGTTGTAATATAGGTATCTAGTATAAATTGATATATTCGATTAAGACGGTCGTTTGTTTCTGCACAATCATGATTGCAGGATTGGTTTTTCTCGCGCACCTCAAAGTGTTATATCCCCCGCGGGGAGCAAGACGCTTCGTTTCATGTTCTTCTCCAACTCCAATGATTGGGAAAGTCTGCTACTGTTACACCAACGCCAACTGTCTCACTGTTCGTAGTGTGGTTTTGCTCGTGTTAGAATATCGTTTGTACTATCAGTGGCAACGCACCAATAAAAGAAAACTTTACAACTTTACTGGTTTTGTGTTATCCGCAACAACTCCGAACCAGCTGCTAGTAGCAGCTACCTGATCAAAAGGTTTACATGGAGGACCTGCGATTCTGTGCGGAGTGTTGTATGGAAGGTGTCAGTTCTACCATCGTCCGCTCTACTCCCGCCAGCCTTAGCCGCACAGTAATGGATGTGGATAAAAACTGCTCTACTAGACAGTGTGCGCTCGTTACAGAGACTCACTACTAAAGGTGTGTCCAAACATGTTCCTACCCCTTTTCTGGTATAATATTGCTTAAAACCCGTCACCGAACCGGGGGTGAAGTGTGCTTGCACCGATAGGTGATGAAGAAGTCACATTGCCCTTTCCTTAATGCGTGTCCCAAGAAGAGATGTTAGAAAAGGTTGTTCGAAACTATGTACAGTTTAAAACAGACGCTATGGTTCAATCAAACTATGGGAAAAACAAAAGCAAACTGTTTAAATAATGTTTAGCTTCTGTTCCAAATTTTAGTTTCAAAGAATCCAATTTCACTTGACTTTTCTGCAGGCCCAAAAGAGTTTGTGCTAACTCCACATCCCCCTGCTCTAAATACTTGCACTCACTCGCCCATCAATTTGAATATGTTTAAATGGTTGCCGCTTAGTGCTGAAAAAGGATATTAGCTCTGGCGCATAAATATGTTGCAATTTGCAACATATGCAATTTGCTAGCGAAGCGACCATTTGATAACGATCGGCAAAACGAACTACGCTACTACAACTTTTTTTTTATCACAAACAAAGAGCCGCCGGCCTATCTATCGCATGATCTAAGATCAAAACCCCGCCGGCGGCTAAAAAGCATATCGTCCTGTCAAAACTACGAGGAATATCGTGCTTGATATGGTTCCTTTGTTTCCAATTTCCTTAGTCTCCTGCGATCGAATGGCGACAATTCCAATAAAAACACAAATGCTCGGCCAAAGTTTCAGTTGCTGATCGTGCTGATGCAGTCCGCGTTCTTCGTTTCGTGCAGATGGTACGCGCCGAGATCGATGCTCGATTCCCACGACATTGGCATGTTGGTGGTGCCGATAAAGTTACTGTAAAAGAGGGGCTGCTGCTGCTGCTGCTGCTGCTGCTGCTGCTGCTGCTGCTGCTCCTCGGTGATGGAAGTGGCGGAGAACTTGCGGGGCAGGGTGGCCACCGTCGCACCCTTATTCATAGGGCAGACGGTAGCGTTCGGGCTGATGACAGTGGACCCACTGTTGGAAGCACAAAGCAACGGTATCGTATCGGTGCACAGGTTGGCCTGTGACGCGTCATTATCTCCACCGGGCCCGACGGTACCGTTGAGCGATTCGCCGCACGATCCTGCCTGCTGGCTGTCGAGCGTTTTCTCCATCGTGGAGCTCACGTACGGGCACACGTTGGAGGAACGTACCAGCATGCACCAGTTCTGCCAGAGAAAAAGAATCGTTCGATAAGCATCGGCCACGGGCTAGCACTCCGTGCGTCCATCCCGGCACTCACCAGTATGTTGAAGCAGATGGCAAATATCACCGGCATCACGCAGGAATGCACGTTCTCGAGCGCAATCACCTCCAGGAACCAGCACACCGAGAAGATTGGCTGGAAGAACAGTCCGAACTTGATCGCCCGCTTGAACTCGGTAAAGTCCTGCACGTCCGACGCCATGCTCGGTGTGGTCAGCTCGGCCAGCGACAGCTGCCCGAGATCGATGCGCGTATCGTACGAACAGTCGAACGACCGTTTCGCCGCATTCATCGCGTACTGGCTGACGGCGCCGGTGCCGCACTGAAGCCCCGGCGTGAACGGCACCACCACACCACCGCCCGCCGCCGTGACGGGCTGGGGCAGCGTCACCACCGAATGGCGATTGGCACAGTCGGCATACTCCTGGCAGCAGACGGGGCGGTCCTTCACCTGCTCCAGCTGCGGGTAGCTGTTGCTGCGGCACACCATCGCCATATTGACGCCGGCCAGCGACGGCAACCGCGGATAGATGATGTCGTTGCACTTGGACGTCGTTTCGATGATGCTCTCGATGCTTTCGCACAGCAGCTCCGTCTGCTTGGTGGAGATGCGCTTCAGGCTGAGCGTACCCAGCACGGTGGTCAGTATGATTAGGAACGAGATCGGCACCATGAAGCTCACGATCATGCCCTTCTGGATCGACATCCAGCAGTACCGGTGCACCTCAAACCGATCAATCGAGGAAGCGTACGAGAACTGAGTGAGGGAGCGAAAGGGAGAAAGACAGTTAGAACCTTCGCAAGAGGACGCACCTTCAACCGCACCTACCAGCACGTACACCGCCGGAATGCCGTACCCCATCAGGTAGTGGTACTTCAGCTTCGGCGTACACTCGTTCGCGATCAGATCGTAGATCACGTAGATGTAGATGAAGCACCAGATGCTCGTGCTCAGGTGCAGATAGTGCAGCAGCAGCGCGATCAGCTCGCAGCGGATCACGTTCCGGGTCGCCTGCACGCCCAAAATGAAGGACAGATTGGACGCGATCAGCGCCAGCAGCAGATTCAAGCAGATCGGATAGAACGCGTTGAAGTGGCGCAGCCGGCGATTGCGCAGAAACAGTATGATGATGGTCAGTATCTGGGGCGCCAGGGCAAACACTGCCCCGATCACGATCACGTTGCCGCCGAGATCCTTGCGCAGATTGCCATTGGTGCCGTAGTAGATGTACATGATGTTGTCGATAAAGTCGTGCCCCTTCATGTCGTTGTTCAGGTTGTCGAACGAGCTCTCGTCGTCCGTCGTGTGTGCTTGGGGCGATTTGCGCAACGACTTCGAGGAATCTAGCAAATGGAAAGCGCAAGAACGTTCCTATTACCATCCCTGGAATTCACCCCAAATCTCCATCCACTCAGAAATGCTTCATACTTACACACTTTGATCACATTCTCCTCCCCGGGATAGTGGTTCCGCTTCATCGTGCTCTTGTTGATGAAGGAGGCGTAGATTTTATCCGGATCGGGAAAGATGTCCGGCGGGCGCGTTACCTCCCCAGCCGCTGCGGCCCGGACATTGCCGGCCGTTTCCTCCGGTATCGGTAGCCCACCGAGCGTCATGCCCGTCTCGTAGTCGGACGTTTTGGTGCCACCGTCGTAGTCGTAGTAGATCGGCTCCATGATATCACCGGCCGGGCGGGTAAAGTTGATAAAGTCGTTGATAAACTTCGTCTCGTAGTTGGCGAACTTGGCCCGTATGCCTTCGCATTCTGGGAATGGGAAGGAAAAAATGATTTGAGCGATTACACACACACACAGGAAGCGGATCAAGATTATAGAAAGTATAAAGAGGACCTCCTCTTCACGGGTTGTTAGGCTGCGTTGGTTCGGTAACAGCTCTTCAAAAGTTCCTAAATGACGTCATGAGCCATGTGGGAATTTGGTAGGAACATCCAGCGCGCATAATTTGTAAGCAAAGAGTGGGAAGCTTCTGAATCATCCACAAAAAGGAATTTAAAAAAAATAATGCTGCATTCCAACGGTGTCATCCACAGCCGGGTCTCGACCGCTTTTATCTTGCTTCATTTATTATTGAATATCCTCTGGCGTGACAATGCTCCCGTACAGCACAGCAAGCCACTGACATAAATTGCATTGCAATCTCGCCCACGTTCGGAGGACTTGCCAGCCTTTCTCCCCCGAACATGCTTCTGGCTACTCATTGCAATTATACTCCCGATAAAGTGCATTATTGTTGAGTGCATTCCAAAAATATCCCGCAAAGAACGGGGCCGCCAGAAGGAACTGGGCAAAGGAAGAACACAAAAACGCAAATGTGCTTCCTATTCTCGAGGCTGCTCGGTGGCTCCGTTCTCGACTGTGACACAATTGTTCTACCCTCCCACCCAATTGTCCTCGCTTCTTCCTGGAGGACTCTCTTTGTTCGCACTTTCATTCATGCATTCATTCATGCTTCACTAGGACGAAGGACGACATTTCCTGCGGGGCCTGGAAGTGCTGCGACATTCAAGTGTCTTGGCGCGCGTCGCATCCTTCTTTTTTCACTCCTGCGGGGGCTTTAGCAGCGTTAGCGCAATCTGCTTCAAAGGATGCTCTCCTGCCGCTCCAATGGCGCAGACTATCAAAGGAACAGTTCTGGCGCGGCGTTGTGGAGCACACTCCTGTGTAGTAGGAGCCCGGGGACAATCGAAACCCAATGACGGTTCCCAGGGCTACAAGAGGGTTTTGAGTGCCGCTCAGTTAATGTGTAACACTTGTCACGTACCCAGGAGTTTGTGGTATGCCCCAAGGATATTGGGTGTTTTGCTGGTGTTTTCCATACAAGCACACCTGCTTCACTGCAGTAAGAATTGCGTTAAAACGACATTCACACCGGAAGAACATATTTGTCGTGTGAGTCCATCGTTGCGTCCACTTTCAGCTTGCCGCAGAAAGGCGACGAGCCACTTGAGCCTGACCCACTTTAGGCGAGGGACGAAACGCACGCAAACCACCAGCAACACGCGCTCGTGCGAAAATTGATCAAACATGGCGCAACCCGCGCAAAACCACCGTTGCCGTTGCCGGTCAGTTCGAGTTGGCTTGTAAATTCTAATTTTGTATGTTTTATATATTACATCCCAAAAACGGGAAATTGATTTTTTCTGAGTGGCGCTTTCCGCCACCGCGAACTACACGAAATGACTGACGCAAAGTTGAAGCTCACGGACCCGTGGAAGGAGGAGATGTCGTTTATTGCGTAGACACCATTAAACCCCTCAGACCCCCGGGTTGGCACTCAACCCCCCCCCCCTCGCAAGTCGAAACGGTTAAGTGTTTTGTTGCCCCGTAAAGCTATGACACATCTAGCGGGCTGTGGTGGGTGATAGCGCGAATCGTGATGACAGCTCACAGACAGTACAAGACGACGGAACCGAAAAGAAGCAACAAGAGCATTTGGTTCGGATCGGTTCGTGCCTGCCTGTGGAGAGCCACTGTGGCGGCGGCAGCGGTTGTTACTTATGCATGCAAATTGAATCCAGTTGATTTCAGCACCTCCAACAACACCTCCAATGATTACAATCTCGTGCCTTGGCCCTACTGTACTCACGTAGTCGGCCGGAAAATTGAACCACCAGCAACAGCAGCACCGGAAACAGAATCCTTGACAACATGGTGACGATGATGATGATGATGATGATGAGGCTGATGTCTGCCGTAGGTAGAGCCCAGATCCCGGATGAAGGTGTACGCTTGCACACAGGAACGCTAGATTAGATGTGGTGCGGGATGGATGGGAAGTCACAGAGTTCTTCCACCCTGCGAGTAGGATTCAATTAAAAACACCAGCTATCAGTCCGTTCACATCTCACAATTACTCTCGGCTTCATCAACGTACTACTCGATAGAACATTCACACACATACACACAGAGACACGCTAAACACTCGCTTTATCCTATAGTAAACACATCAACTAGTGAACACACTACTGCGCCTGCTACTTGGAAGACCAGGACCAGAAATACGACAGACGACAGCGCGCGCGTCCTCACCGCCTGCTGTTCTTCAGGTTTTGGGCAAGCAGGTTTTCAGGTCATCAGACTCTCCCCGGTCCATCGATACAACAAAACAGTGCCCCGAGAGTGCCTCCACCAGGCTAGGTCATTTTCCCGCACGCGATACGCATAATCGATACTGGCAGGCAGGTTCTGGCAGGGCCCCGGGTCTGGGAATCCTGGGGGTTAGGATGCTCCCAACAAAAAAAGAACGTTTATCACATTAGCACGCCTCACAAAGCACAGCTCCGACTAGTGCACTAAAGCCGTCGTCCACACGGGGTGGTGATAAATTTTCATCTTATCCTTGCGCACCGCGTTGCCGTTCCTCCTCAAGTGTGTGCTTTTTCATCGTTATCCTCCGCTCACACTCACACGGCCAAACACCAAAGGAATGGGCCCGACGCCCCACAAAACGTTCTGCACCGACGTTAACGCGAGCGACCGCTTCGCTACCCGTACGATTGCCGACTGTTCTTCTGCTCCGTTCGGGACCGATGATGAGTTCTCGCCCAGTGCTTTTGCTTTTGCTGACTAACCGAACATACTTCCGGTTTTCCGTTCGCACACAACCATTGCGAGGTGCGCTCTGGTAGTGGTGTAAAGGATGTAGTGCACACACACACACACTCAGTACCCACTGGAGCAGGCTGCCACCAGCCAGAAACCATGCGTCTCCATCGCAACCGCGGCCACTGCCAATCGGGCGCGCGTGAACACTCTTCCCCCAACGAAGTGCGAGCAGCGAGCGGCGG
>KI919649.1:37884-58509 GCA_000473525.2 Anopheles melas | reverse complement strand
TCTCTCTCTCTCTCTCTCTCTCTCTCTCTCTCTCTCTCTCTCTCTCTCTCTCTCTGTGTCTGGATGTGGTTGTGTAGAGTGTTATTATGGCACAATACAACTTGTCTGGGATGAGGGAGGGCTCCGTTTTAATGTGTCCCATTAAATGTGTAGGCAGCGTTTGATTCATCACTTCCAATATGCTCTAATCCTCAATCCGCAGAAATGTGAGATTCGGGAAAAAGAATGAACGATGAGCGCTTCTTCTTGATTTCTCTCCAACCGAGTCGGACCGCAAAGAAGGAGCCGGATTTCAAAATTATAAATGGATTTGTATCGGTTCGACGTCTCAGGACCGCTATGCGGAACGAATGTTCCCCATCGATATGTGCCATCCGTCTTCCCGGGTACGTGCGTGACATTACCTCCTCCTGCGCTTCCCACCACTCCGTCCGGGCCGGACGGCGTCCGTGCTTCTTCACGTGCAGAACCTCCCTGTCACCGCTCCCGGAAGAGCCCAATTTGTACTACACATGCACATGGCATCGTAATGATGATGGTAATATTTCAATTTACTTCATACCATTCCGCACGGCCACATGTCACTCTTGATGCCTCACGTGCGTGCGCGAGAGGGGGAGACGGGGTAGAGAATGTCGCACTAGCACACTGTTAGCCGATGCCGGTTTGCGTGAAGGGCCATCAATTTTCACTTGCCACTCACTCAGGACTGGTGCGCGACTGTGCCTGGGGACCGCCCCAGGTGAACCGATGAGAAGGGATGGCAGGATCTGTACCTCGCCGTTGCTGCGCTGAAGTGGATGAAGCCGGTGGAGGAGATCTGAAGAGCTTCTTTATACGAGCGCTAGACGTCAGCAACACCGTACTCGCACGTGTGCCTGGCGTCGGTGGTGGATAATAGGCGTCCGGAGATCCTTGGGATATTGAATGATGAAGATACGAACTACCTTATTTCTCTGGAGCTAGGTAAGACCGGGTCCACTTCACACCTATCACCTACCCTTACGGGTACAGCCTACCCGCAATGTGCTGTGCCGTCGTGTACTTCCAGCTCCAAACGCCACTGAGCTTCTTAGGTAGGTCCTCAGCAGCCAAAACTGGGCCGAATCTATCCCAAGATGGCCAATGGATTGTCAATAGCCGAAATCGAAAATTCCCTGCGGAATCCAGTTTTGATTGGAATATATGTATGTATGCACAAAACAAGGTTCTCACACAGGCAAAGGGAAGTAACGCAAACGCCCCCCCCCCCCCCTCCTGAACTTATGTAGACATACCTCCGCCGCCAGTCGGGTCGGGGTAATCACGTCGGTAAGGGTGTCATAACTTTCAATCAGCAAGCATTAGCCGCCACGGTGGCAACAAAATGAATCCGAGCGGACTGAGATCGTGTCTGTGGTCGTTAGGCCAAGCCAAGCTCATTGAGGCGCTCGCTCTTCAAAGAGCTCAATAAAACGGTTCGCCTCATTTACAGCTAACCACTGCTCAGCCAAACCCTGAACAGTGATACCACGTAGTTCCAAATGTTTTTGTCTATCTGGACGAACCGAACCAGCCTGCATGGACGTACCGCTTCGAGGGGTGCTATATTACAGTGTCACTAATGCGAAAACTTATAATCAAGGTGAGCGTGAGCAAGCGCATACATCGTGAAGCTTGACACACGCGTGAACGGGAAGATTTGGCGGCCGTAAAGCAACACCATTTTGTATTTATGTAATACATAAACGCACTAATCTCCTCTCCTTTTCGCTGACCCCACACAACCTTAAGATGTACATACACAATTGCCTGCGCATACCGCAAACTCAGAAACGAGTATGCAGCACACCACACACACGAGCAAGTGACGAGCCGGAGCTGAAAATATAGTTAAAAAGTAGAAGGAAATACCATCCGAATCTCGTGGTAAGCATCTTGTCACTCAGCGGTGATGATGAGATGGAAGTAGCGCGAAAGCAAGCAACAATAACCACAAAATCTTTTCAATTCATGACATGCAAGACAAAAACAAAGCAGGATTAAATGAGAAATTCGTTCGACAAGAAAGTCCAACAAATGGATCGTACAGAGTTTTTCAGGGGCTCTCATTATTTTACGACACTTGTTTTGCTCTTTCTGACGCCGCGGTTACCTTAAAGTGTTGGGCTCCCTTTTTGGAATCTAATAGCAATTTCCAATGTGGCTGTCCAAGTACGGGTGTCGCAAAGTCCAATTTTCATCATATTAGGTTCACTTCCAGGCATGAAGGAGCCAGACAGGAGTGTTCCAAAACTATGAGTTCCCCTGAAAACCCCTGTAAAGATTCTAACGGCCCTCCCACTAACCGAGACGAGTCCAGATGGCATGCAAACATGCTTCTCCCTGCAAACCGAGCTCAAATTTCCTTAACCTGGGCTGGGATATGCGAACAGAAAAACCAAACTGAAGAATATGAGGAGTGCCTGCAGTGTCCCGCCTCTACTGGCAGGCAGAGTACCCAGTAAAACGGGAGATAGGAGTCCACTCCACGTGCACACCTTCTCTTTGAAGCACATGGGAGCAATATAATGGATACGGATTATCCATCATGTTTAATTTATTTCATAAAACCTCATCTTCATTTTTGTTTTGCTTTTTTCATTCTTAGGTAGAGGTGCCAGTCCAATGTTGAACTTTACTGCTTCCATTAACAAAACGATGGAGCAGCGCTGTTGGGCCGGAGATTTTCTAACAACTTTGTCCCCAATCCCCGCAACTGGAAACTCAATTTCCAGCATCAGCTTAAGTGGGATAAACATTTTAATAAATATCCGATCTCTCTCCAGCGCCTCCGCTCCCGCGTCTAGGTGGGGCTGGGCAGCGGTGGCAAGAAGAAACGCCCGTACCGGTGAGCGCACCGGAAAGAGGTTAATCGCAAATCAAACTCCTGCAAAAAGTACGCTGCAGACGGCGGACGGCGGACGGCGGTCCAAAACCCAAAACCAGTTGCCAGACAACGCAAGAATTAGCGCAACTCTCGCTCGTACATCACGCGTGCAAAAGAAACATACTGCCTACGTCGTTCCCTTTCCAAATAGCATGAAACCGTAATGTCTGGATGATGGTGCCGTAGCTTTATAGAGTGAAATCTTTCCGTTTAGCAGGTTGGTTTGAAATAAAATAAAACGATTTAACGGAGCAATGCGCAACACTTCAATGTATAAATGTAGTAATCACATGGTGTTCCCAGCTTGTAGTCGAAGTAGTCAGAATACGGCTGGTTTGTGCGAGGTCTTGCCACGGTCGAAAACCCCCTATTTCTCATAACCGTAAAGCTGTCCGAGACTCGGGGCTCGCGAGAAAAGCACATCGCACTAGGAAAGGCCACCAATTTGTAGGTGGGATGTCAGGAGAATGGGAAAATACAGACTTCCGGCTCGCTAGTGCAGAACTTCCCATGAGGGAGGGTCGTATCCCAGTCACGGCACCATACTCCATTGCACCATGGCTAACCAGTTTCGTTGCGGACGGTGCGAGATCTTCTCTTTAATGTAGGAATCCCGAACCACCAGCTTCTCCTCCTCCACTGCCGGGATAAACTGCACACCGTGTCCAGACACACCTGACCCAAAACAGTTTCCCATTCCTACCGTGCGTCTCTTGCTCTTAGCATTATCGTTGCGCTTCAGAGCCGCACCCCAAGAAGCAGTATGAAATTGAAAAGTTCGGCTCCAATATTTATTAGTTGCTCCGGAGTAGAGTCGGCCTATTGGCAGGGCCAACGACAGGAGACGGAAATGCCCAATTACTTCCCAGTGTCGCTTAAAGAAGTACAGAACTGCAACAAATATATCTGAACGTATGTGTGTGTATGCGCTGGACCTACACTTGATTGAATTTCGTGTGTTCATCCGAAATCGAACGTTCACACTCCCTATACACGCCGCAATATACTTCTTGCGGACAAAAAACCAGCCGGCTGCAACTATCTGCTCGCCATCGCAGCCGGTCCGGTAGATGTGGATGGGCCTGTCAGTGCAATTATGTCGTGACCTAGGCCACCGAGCACAAGTGGCGGCCAACGAATGCTGAAAGCGGGCTGGTGCCAAGATTTCCTTGCTCCTGAAATCACGTACGGACTATTCTTTAAAGCAGCATCTAACAGAGGTCACATTTCCAATTTGGGCTCGGTTGAACTTTTGTTATTTATTTCTTTGTTTTATTATTGGAAGTTCATTATTTTAACCACATCATAGATTTCCAAGCCAATATGGCATTTTGGGTTCGGGTTGCTTTTAAAAAGCTGTTCCACGAAATGTCTCATCCTACCCGCCCAAGAACCTCACTGAACTATTTTTCTTTCCGGAGCATAGGCCTAGAACAGTGGTCGGCATGCTTCATGGCACAAAGTGCCAAATAGATACCACCCAGCACGAAAGTATGGTGGTTTGTAGGCGGTTTTTAAGAGGATCCTGCATGCGTTTCGCACGCCATACTTTATCCTTAGCTTGGCCAACCGCTCTGGAACGCTCGTTTGTTATTACATCAGTGCCTGGCTGGGCCAAATGTTTATTTATGTGATTCTTCGCCACCGCTCCGTTACATCCGCAGCACCAGCAGCAACCGAAGAGCTAATGACTACGGCGATGCCAACCTGCTTGAAAGTCCATTTGCTTCCGCGAGGCATGACGACTATTTGCATCGATCGACCCGACAAATCGCCTCTACGCATCTTCGGCCTGTGGATGTAGTGATGGCATCACGGTTTAGATCCGCGGTAAGGGCTCCTCCTTAAGCACCGGGATGAATGGATGCTGTTTTTGTTTCTTTTTTTGAGTATGACTTTGTGCGGCGCAACGCACAAGATCGTAAAAAATAGATACAAACTGTTTTCGAACCCGGTCGAAATATTGGTTCAGAACTGACCGAAGGCGGCGGAGAAGTCAGCGCGTCACATAAAACATAAACACATAAATATTCATACTCCACCAGTTGAAGAGCTCGTGCCGTTTGGTGATGGCAACGTTCACGATGATGAGCTACCATCACCGCGCGTAGACTTCCCAAAGCCTTTGGCGTGACGGGCGGCGGCTCGTCAATTTTTATTGCACTCACGGCTCTCTCCCGTCTCCCATCTTCTGCAGCTGAAAATAGAGAACAAATTCTCGTACTCAGCGCACAGGAAACTGGGGGCTTATGATTAGTTGTTGGGGGTCCTATTTGAAGGTCAGAGGAGAGCGATCACCCGCTGCACATTTATTGCTCATCCAAAGGCAACGTTCGTAATGCGAAACGTGGCATAGCATCATGCAATATTCAAAAGACCAATATTGGCCGACAGAATAGAAGAATGATGCGAATAGAGGTGAGTGGTGGTTGGCATACGACGGGTTGCAGAGGGTTGAGCTCAAGTGAGGCTAAACGATGGAATAAACACAATCATATTCTGCTAAATGAGCTCTAGAATACATCTCGAGGTGAGGAAGCATTTGCTGGCAACAATTTAAATTATTTTGTAGAATATCTTCCGCAAAGAAGATAGTATTAGATTATTTTTTATTGTTGTCGTCATTCCTTTCAAGCATATTTTACAACAGAATCTGCGAATCATCGAGCGAAACCTGGGACACGATGAATAAATCGTGAGACGATCCCAAAAAATTATGGGAGATTATGAGAATCGACCAATAAATTGTGGGGAACAGGGAAACCTGTACAAATATTATAGATTCATTAGATGCTCATGAATCTTTGAAGAATCGTTTAGAAATTCGAATCACTCATCACTGAAGTTTCATATGAATGAATCCCAGTGAAAGATTCACGAAACCCAACACTAATCTGTTAGCACAAAACAGTTAATGCGTCGTAAGAGATTTTGGAGTGTTTCGGTTTTCATTATCTTGAGCCATATTTTTGAAGCCTAGCTAAATCTTATACAAATGAAGCACAATACTGAATCATCAAGCTCATCATAAAAATGTTAATTTTCTTTTTTTAATTATTTTTTTTTTATTTTTAGAGCTCAAATCATTATTGTTCTATTACATGCCCACCGTACCCCGGAAGGACCCCGTTACAGATGTCACCGGATGATCGAAAAATAGTTATCGCATACTCACTGTTTTATTAACTGCATTTGTTTTCACAAACCAATTATATCATAGTTTGAGGAAATTGGAAAAGATCTTGAAAATAAAACGCCTAATTTTTCCCTGGTGAAGAAGACGGCATCGACAATGTCGACCATAGCGACGCCGGACGTGGATTTGGGAAGAATTGGGTCACAGAGCATCAAGCAGAAATTAATCTGTGCCACTGGGGTTCCTGCTGATCACTAAACCCGCTAAACGCTCCACAATAAAACAAAAACGAAGGAGCTGCAAAAGGACAAAACTGATAGAACGCAAAACCTGGCCCCGGAATGGATCTAATGTAGTTTGGATGGTGGAACATAGTAGTCGAGCGCTTGCCAAGCGTTCGGTTTACGCTGACGAAAGACTTTACGCAAGAGCAAACACACCATTTGCTAACCGGTTCGGTTGAAAAGAAGGGGCATACAAAAAAAAGGCCCAGAAACCACCCAGCACAAAGTACAACCCGGATGAAACGAAACCAAATAGGATGGGGAAGAAAAGCACACAGAAAGTGAGCGTGTGTGTGTGTGCTGATAATATCCGCGAACGAACGGTTTTTAGTTTTGATGCGGCGATGTGGCATGAAAGAAAAGCAAAGCGTAGAGCGAGACAATGACGACTACCCAAAAATCGCACGCACATACATGCACACATACTCAGACATACACTCTCAAACTCTCACACACAAAAAAAAAACATTGAACCTATCAAATGATCAAATGATAAGATGACATTTAAAAGGCACCAGGGCTTAGAAGATACTGAAGTAAAAAGCCACGCATACATACACACACACACACACACACGTACGCACAGATCGCAAAAACGAAAGCCTCACATCCATATCCTCGCACCCTTTTGTGTCTCCCAATGGTGGCCTCTAGAGAGAGAGAAACTTCATCCCCCTCACAGCGACGGGAGGTTCTTTGGAAGCGGCAGAGGGAATGAGAGTTGAAACATAGAGGCACAGTTCAGTTCGTTGGGACGCTCCAGTTCTGGATGTAATTTTATTACGTCCCTTTCGCCTTTTTACTCACTCGCACTCCCTCCCTCATTGCCTACCCTTCCCTCGGCAAGCCATGATCGAAAGCTTTAATCGGGTGAAGAGAAAAGTGACGACCCTCCCGTCCTGGCAAATAAAACGGCAAGCGGAGCAACTTTCAGCCAGAGGGAGTAGCATATACCAACAAAAACAGCAAAAACGAAGAAGACATTGCTGGAAGGGGTGTGTTGCTTCGTTCGTAGGGCCGTTTCGGTGAAAATCATCTTAGATAAGCACTTATGAGAGCAATAAAAACCCGATGCCCCCTTCCCGAGAGTGATCATGGGGGAAAAGGGGGTTGGGGGAGGGGGGGGAAGCGGTTCAAGGCTCAAATGCGGGGATCCGATCTGAGGAGATCTGGCGCTGGAGAAGTGTAGCGGGCTGGGCTTTTTGTCTTTTAACTCAGACTCCATTGCGGATTGAAGCATATAACACCCGCGGCCCGCCCGCGGAACTGATTCCTGCCCTGAACCGGACCTGGGTCATCAAAGCGACCGCCCCGGAATGACCCGTGAGATTGAAAATGTGTGTGTCTAGGCATATATTTCTGCGTGTGTGTGCGTGTGTGTTTGATGCCGAGGGAATGGAATAGATATTTGATGCAACGTTTTGCTGAGCAAGCTTGCACTCGATGGTTTATTAATCGATTTAGATCCTTGTCGATGTCTCTGATCGGGCACCGGTGCTGCCGCTGCGTGCGTGAACGTCGGGCGAGGCAGTAGATGAACGGAAAATTTCAAGTTGATCCCTTTCTAAAACACACACTCGCTTCCCTAAAGGCTATCGCTTTGTTGCGCACTTGTGGGCGAATGCGTACGTCTAAGCAAATAGATATGTGTGTGTGTGTGTGTGTGTGCAGGTGTGGTAGAGGTTATCGATTGGACCATTGAACATAGAGACGACGAGGTTGAGGGCCAACACTTGGCCTCACAGTGCGTGTGTTTTGTTCAAGGACCATGTTTGAAGAACGACTTAATCGCAATATCTTGGAAGAGGTTAGCTATCGATTGCTGTGTATGTAGTGTGTTTGCTGTTTTTAAAGTTTTATGTAAAAAAAGTCTCATCCATCAAAAAACAGAACACTATTTGTTACGAAATTATCTTATTTAGCTAAATCAGAATGATTATTTAAAAAAAACATAAAAAACGACGCTCTGTGGAACCAGGAATTTTGGACTTTTTAGAGAAACATCGAAATAATCCGGAATGGTTGGATTAACACAAAAAAAAACTCTTATTTCAACCAATTGCACACAACTAGCAACCTGTAAACAACACCAAACAGCCCAGGAGACCAAACAGGAGACAAACAGACATTGTGCAAAGTAGAGATCAGAATCAGATCTCGGATTTTGTGAGATAAACTGTTAAAAAGAATCAGATCTCGGATTTTGTGAGATAAACTGTTAAAAATGATTAAACGAGTTCTGAATCGTGAACTGAGCTGTGTGGATCTCAAATATTTTTAAAACGAGGCTCTCCAAACCACGTCCGGAGTTTAAATCTGATAGTAAATCAGTGACCTTATGAAGCTGAACAACCAATTTAGACCAACCCACAGATAATTATAAAAAGTAATCATGTACACTGTACACAGTGGCATCGCTATAGTGCGAAATATACCAAGATCATCCCTAAATGCCGAACATATCAACTCAAGAGTATGTCACTTTGACACCCATTCGGTCTACAGCGGTATAGTTGACTCAAGGACTAATGAAGTATGAAGCTCTGAAATAAAAATCGTTGAACAGAACACCACAACATGTTGGAGATGCAAAGGATAAACTCAGGTACTGTGTTTCGTACGAACAATAGCACACTGCGTAGAACTATTAAGAAGATATTAGCGCAAACCTTTTGGGGAAGTTTTTTATGTCTTTTTTTAAACGGATTCTTAGGAATTTACGCTATTCTTGTAATCTTCCGGCAATTAAGAAATTGGCCTTGACATATCTACGTATCAACAACATGTGAAAAAAACAATATACCTCGAATATTGAGAGAAGAAAAGAGAGCAAGAGAGAGAGAGAGAGAGAGAGAGAGAGAGAGAAAGAGAAAGAGAGAGAGTCTGGCATATTCAGTGAGGAGAAGCTATCAGCGTGTATCAACGAAAACTGTCGAGAGTGGAGCATCACTCAAGAGATTTGACCCAGCTGTATTCTACATTACTTTCATTGGAATTTAAAGAATTAATATGAAATATGTCTTAGTTCAGTTTATTTCAAAATCTTGACTCGTTAAGCCTAGACTTTGAACACTTTGCTGTTACGTGTGTTTCCCCATAGCTAAAAAACGTCGATTGATCTACACGAAGAAAGCAATGCTCCGCTACGACGACTAGCGAATGAAGCGGCAAGCCTTGGAGCACTTCTCCGCGAGCGAAACAAACCATTCCAAAACCATCTTCTGCACCGTACCCAATTCAGCAACTTGCAATCCATCTCTGCCGTGCGAAACCACCCGCCAGCGAAAAACTTTGCACTCCGTGCGCTAAAATTACCCGTGCAGGGAAAAGCTAGCACCACTCCCGTGGGGCGCTACCGAACCGCAAGCCGTGATTGATTATTCACGCGAAAATAAACGCATCACCTCCCCCGGCGCTGCTAATCTCCCGGGTTGAACTAGAGTGCAACTGGAACCGATATCGGAAAAGGAAGAATGAAACGCGGGAATGGAGAAAAAAAAAAAGTTCCAAGCGGTATGTACCCTCCCCTCCTTCTTTTCCTCCTCCACCATCAGCAATTCAGAATGTAAACGGATCGGCTTTAGCGTGTACTGGTGTGGCGCCTCACGAGTTTCCGTTCTGTTTTCCCCTTTTTGTCAGTGCCTAGCGCCATTCCTGTGTTTCGTAGTTTCGCACATCACGGATGCAAATCAACCATCCGGTTACTATTTATTGCCAACACATTAATTCTCGAATGGCTGCTGCCCTCCTCACCTACGTACTAGTTTGCCCAGGCCCTGATGCTACTTTTTTGTTGCTCGACTTTTTCTTTTCCACTGTTTGTTTGTGTTTGACTTCTCAACTTGCCTCTATACACTTCCAGCTCAGCTTGCTGATGCGGTTGTGCGTGTGTGCCGCTCGGAAACAGGCAAAGCGCTTGTTGTTGCTGCTGTCGCTACGGCTCCACAGTTTATTCTGCTTCAATGACTTCTCAGGCTTTGCCAGTGTGGCCAGCTTGTTTGCGACTTCCCTTTTTTTTCTGTGAGCTTTTCCTCCATCCCTCTGTTGGCACCACCACAAACGTATGCGTTCCGGTCCAATTGCTGCGGTTATAGGACCACCGATGGGTGACCCCGGTACATACTACAACATAGCAATATGTAGCATGATTGAATGCCGAAACACTGATGTGGGGAGAAGGAGCAGAGGTAACGGGCAGGTCTGGCGACCACATCGTTCATCATCAAGCCACCAAACCGACCGAGCGGACGGGAAGATACAAGAGAGATGGAGTATGCGAGACTGCTTCCACTTGTATCCAAACTCCACAGCTCCATGGTCAAGAAATTTCCTCACAGTCATGCCAGAGTTTTGATGGCATCCGAGATCCAGCTTATCAACCGTAACGCTACATACAGAGAGAGAGAGCAACCCATATAAAACAGAGCGAATCTGAAAAATAGCTGCAAAGAATCGAAAACAAACGTTGCATACGACACAAACACACAAATGGCACGCACTTACATAAATACAGTTCACTTCCAGTAGGAAATAGGCAAGAAAGTATTCCTAAATTATTAGCACCCCTGAATTAAACCCTGCATCATTAAAATGTAGATATAAACATTATACGAGATATCCTTACGGTCACGTGAGCGTTCCCGCATGGAGCCTTTTCTAACCAGATTGACCACGTGTTGATTAATCGCTCAAGACGAGTCGAGTCTGTTAAGCGTCAGAACATATCGAGGAGCCTACATCGATTCCTACCACTACTTCGTTGCCCTAGTGATAATTTGTACAAAAACACGCAGCACCGGCTCAACACGGACTCTTTAAAGGATATCGCTATCACGGAAACTCGAGCAAACCATAGAAGCATAAAGACCAGAGATAACAAGTAACCGAAACATCGTTATATCTGAGGAAATTTGCTGTCGCAATTAGGACGTAGTTCTGATCTATAATCAGCCAGAAGTTGTCCCGCGGTGGGTCTAGTACTTTGATTAATTACTCAACAACCAGTTTAACGAACAGCTTGAGATTCTGCTTGCTAGGTGGCACAAACACAAGTTGCCCAAGATTTCAGCAATCTCGGGTCAAAGGTCAGCACAGGCAACAACATAGAAGTAGAGTTGTGCGTAAGGATGATGGCTCTCAACCGGTTATTCCACAGCTTGAGAAAGCAGTTAACCTCAAAGAACCTGTTGCGAAGTATCGTACCTTTATGCTAGTGAAACTCTGATATACGCCTCTGAGACATGGACATTGTTCAAATCTAACGAAACTCTCCTAACCGCTTTCGGGAGGAAGATGCTCTGAAGAATTTTTAGACCCGTATGTGTGAAAAGGCAACGAAAGAGAGGGTACAATGACGAGCTATACGAGATGTACGGCGATGTTACTGTCGTGTAGCATATCAAGCTCGCTACGCTCCTAGCAATACTGAATACTTTTCAAATTAAAGGAAATAATCGTTTAAAAATTAAAGACAAGGCTTGCAAACATTAAAAAATGTATGCAAGGCATGTATAGTTGCGCAACCAGGTACTAGAATAGTATCGATAACAATTCCAAGACTAGAATTGGCTAAATACTAGCATCAAGGCCATCGCCACGAATAAATAAACAGTCGGAACAGTTCTAACCGCGCAGCCACGCGAGGTGAAGTATATAGCGAAAATAACTATTGACAGGTGAAATATCTGACAGATACATCGACAGGGTTGGGGGAGGTACTAAATCCGCTTTCGAAATTAACTTTAAAATAATAGCTTCTTAAGCAGAACATTCCCAAATTGGTAGAAATGATTAATCGTGTAGCTGCGCGGTAAGAATCAAAATTGAAATAAAAATTAAGTCTCTAAAAAATTACCAAAATCAATTGTGAGAAAGTGGACATCCATATTGAGGAAAGTACCCATGGCAATAACATGAAATGCGGAAAATAGAATAAATGGAAACTCCTAGAGAATAATATATTAAACATTGCAAAGCATATTCAAAAATAGATACATTTTTAAGCATTTAAATGCCTAAATCTTAATTCTTACTGTTCGGATTAATTCCTAATCCTTGGATGCGCAAGACCTGCTTCACTGTGTCAAACACTAGCGATTTAGAAAGCAAAACAAAATCCTTCGGTCACAGTTGTTTAAATCCTATGTCACAAAAGTCATCCGCAAAAAACAAAAATGGTTTTGCGGATTTTTTTTTTCTGTCACATGTGTTTGGATCTGTATGTCCCTCTCCGATGTCACTCGTGTCTTGAGAGGTTCCAAATCTCTCGAGGCTCCGGGCCCGGGTAGTCACGAGCTTGATTAATAGCGAAACCCTTTCGTTTTTGTAGCCGTGCGTGCGTCGGTCTAGCCTATGCTTCACGTCCCCGTTCCTCCCGTTCACGTCCCCCGGACAAGGGTGGTAACCGACATGTATCATCCATTAAATCCCATTCGGTCACCGGTACATTTATTATACCGTTCGCGACAACTTATTCTCCATCAGCAGCCGAACAGCAAACAGCGTCAACGCATACTGTCCCAACTGGCATCTGTTTTTATGCTGTTGTTTTTTTTTATTATTGAACTAGTTTAAGAGCCCTCTCTATGTCTTCAGTTTGCGACCGACACGTGTGCAATTGTCGGCATCGAAATAACGACCCAACGAAGCGTAATTAGTTGTCAGTTTGGTGCGGAGCTCTGGTTTCACGTTTATGAGATTAATGAAGTATCATTCCAATCCAATGTGCATGTGTGTCCTTATTAGTGATGGGTAAATTTTACCCACCAAGAAAAACTGGAATCGCTTTCCAATGATTCCACCAAAACCGCCTCAGGAAGACTCGGCTAACGCCGGACCAGGAGCCAAAAATTCCAAAGATTTCGAAGATTTCGACGGTTCCGGAACGATGCACGGAAGCGGTTCGGTGCCGTCGGTACAATTCCAATCTCCCAACACTAGTCTTTGTGCTGATCTGCTCCCAACGGAATACGGAAGACGGATACACCCCCATTGACAGGTGCACTAATTGGCAAGTGTACCATTTACTTGCGCACCGAACTACACACCCGGGATAACTTTGATTGGCTTTTTCCGGCATGCGGGATCGCAGCTGTCGTCCGATCCGAAAAATGCTTCCAATTGCCTTGGACACGTCTTTGCTGAGACATCGCTCCCGGTCACTCCGATCGGCCCGAGGAGTGAGTTATTGTGCCACTCGAGAACTGCTCGTCGTTAAAACTTCGTCGCAAATGAATGTGCCTGCGTGCGTACGTAAATTGATTGGTAACCGGTGGGGTGGGAGGGAGAGGTTTCCCTCCCGGGGGGCAAAGTTGTCAACCCGATTCTTACCTTCTGCCTTCGTTTGAGTTCGCCTAACGCACCCATCAACCAAATAGGACCAAACTCTAACCAAGTAGATGGAAAACTATAACGTGAAATGCAAGCGGCAAGCATCCGGATTTGTGTGGCAGCTCGGCTGCTGCCAAGTTTGCCAGTTGGTAGCTGTCGGTGAAAGTTGCTTGCAGTGGTTGCAAGCGCAACGCGGCGGTTGTTATTCTCGCCTGGCTGGACTTTGCATTATACCCCACCAGTCCTGCTTGCGATCTGCTAAGAAGTTAATGCTATCATCGGGCGGAAGTTGTCATTAAGCGATATCGAAGCGAAATGAATTCACTCTTCACAAGTACGCCCCATCGAAACTTGTGTCATCAAAGTTGGCTAAGAGAGTGAGAAAGAGAGAGAAGAAACGAGTGTGTCGATGAGTGGAGCATAAACGAAAGAGAGATGAAGGGATTTGGATAGTTAAACAAAATTGTTTGAAAATATTACCATCGCCGCATTAACATCTCCATCTTTCGCCTTCCGATTGCATTCGACAGAAAAGGGAAAGAGCCAAAGAAGAAAATTAAATAAAACCGAGTCTGAAGTAAAGCTGTGTCCCTCAATGGTAGGGATGGGACTATTTTGTGCGAGGACCACCGCACGAGAAAATGTGAAGAGATAGATCATCCAATCGAGTACAGCGAACGCACACTCACGCAAGAATGCTTGTATGTTTTATTCATTGGGATTTGCTAATTGTAATTATAACTACAAATCTGTATAATTGTAGTCAGAATTCTGCGCGTAAAAAGCATTAGCGTTCAGTCTCTACTCCACTCCAAGTCCTTTTTAAAATCTCAGTAAATTATTTAATTTGATATTGAAAAATACATTCCTGGCCGTTAATTTGCTGAATGAACTTAACCGCACGCGTTCACTGAAACGAGTCAAATTTCCCAAGCCTACGAGGAGTATAAAAAAATACACATTGCGCTGCACATACTTCCTCCAATATCGTTCTTTAAATTGATCCGAACAGGGGAAGAGATAAAGAAGTTTTTTTTGCTGCTGCAAACCCAATTTGAACCGTATCGCAGTACGGCTTGATATCCCGATTTACCCGCATCCCAGCCCCGGCTGCACCTAATGAATTGATACCAGCTTCCACGATTCCAGCATTTACTTCCACCCAATTTGGTGGGCACCCCAATTTCGGTTTCGGTTCGGTTGCGCTTTAGTGGGCGGAACGTTTGCAACGCGCTCATTATTGTTTTGCCTACTTTACTTCATCAGAGTGAAATAAGATACACCGAGTGATTGGGAGGATGAGGTGGAGAAGCCGTAAGGAGAGCGTAGATTCCCCGTTCTGGTGGGGGTAAATAGTAATGCCACCGGTTTCGGTGCTTGATTCGATGACTTGGTCGTGCAAGGAATGGATAGGGAAGAGTATAAGAAAATCCGTGATGTATGCATCTATATCGGTTCGATTGTTTCCATTTTCCGCACCATTTTCACTCACATTTCTTTCGCACCAATTTGCATAGATCAAGTGTAAATGTAATTGATTTTCTATCTTTTCACTATACTTCACTACCTCAGTTAGTTGTACTAACTTACAAACAGTTCCCATGGTGTTGTCCTTTTGTAATCGAATGTAACATTAAAGTGTGATGTCGTTATGTTCAACTCGCCTGCAGACATCAAATGTTCCGGGTTTTAGGAGCAATGATGGTTGCTGTCACATAGCGCAGGAAGGTATCTACCGACCAGTGATAAACTTCTTCTTCTTTGGCTCAACAACCGTTGTCGCTCAAGGCCTGCCTGTACCACTTGTGGGCTTGGCTCTCAGTGACTAATTGATTTCCCCCCTGGCAGAATAGTCAATCCTACGTATGGCGGCACGGTCTATTTGGGGATTGAACCCATGACGGGTATGTTGTTAAGTCGTACGAGTTGACGACTGTACTACGAGACCGGCCAGTGATAAACAGGGTTGGTTTAAGATTAGTGATGTGTAAGGTTGGCAAAAAATCGCGAATCGACTCCAATGCGACTCCAAAAATTTCCGAATTTCCAAAAAAATTTTCCAAGGTCCACCCAACATTATTTGAAGCCGTTTGAAATCGTTTGAAGTTGTCCAGAATTTACCAAAGTCGTCCGGAGTCTGAATCGTCCACATTTGGAGTCATCAGGCGTCGTCCGGTCATCCAAAGTCGCCCGGAGTCGTCCGGAGTCGTAGTCATCCGAAGTCATCCGAAGTCGTCAGGAGTCGTCTGGAATTGTCCGGAGTTATCAGGAGATATCCGCAGTCAACCGGAGTCGTATCGAGTTGTCCAGAGTCATCAGAAGTCGTCTGGAGTCGTCCGGAGTTATCAGGAGTCATCCGGAGCCATCCGTTGTTGTATCGTGTCATCTGAAATCGTCCAAAGTCGGCCGCAGTTGTCCGGAGTCGTCCAGAATCGGCCGGAGACGGCCAATCCAATGTTTTTGTGATCAGGAATTTCATCTTCGACTCCTGCTGACTACGGTCGACTCAAACTGCAATTCCTAGAAAGAAAGGCCTGTTAAAGAATAAGAGGAAATGAAACACCTTGCATTGCAATGCCGGCTGACTCCGGATGAATCTGGTCGCATCCGGCCGACTTCTGATAACACCAGACGACTCCAGACGACTCCTGAAGTCTCCGGATGATTCCAACTCTGGGCAACTCCGGCTCAGGGCGAAGCTAGTGATTCCGATTTTACCAGATTCGGAATCTGACTAATATTAGCCGAAGTCGAGTAGGTGTCATGGATGCACGGAACCGATTAGGGCCTGAAGTGGCTAGAGGAAAAAAAAACTAAAAAAGGATTGCAGAAATAGTGGCCCAATAGTTTTGACTAGAAATTATCCCAGCTTGGTTATTGCACGTTTGTAAATCAATGGTACTTGCATTCTAGTAGGAAGAAACATACGTCATCAAAAATCGCTAACAATTATGAGCTTGCCTTGCAGGTTTATATTCAAAACTCGCACTGATTTGCTACTTTTCTAGTCGCTTTACCAATCAATTCAATAACACGAAAAATCTTAAGCGCATACCATTTTTGGGCTGACTTCCCTGCACATCCGGTACCAGCGGACAAAATCCCATCATCCCATCATACCCTTTTCCTTCAAAGTCTTCCTAAGCATTCCTCGCCCTTCGTTTAGTATCACACATGTGCTTGAACAACTGTGCACCGTCCACACCGTAACGAGCAGCAAAAAGTTCTACCGCCTGGTGCAAAAGCACACTCCCGCAAAACGGAACCCAAAAACAACAGCAACCGAGGACAGCAACAAACAAAAAAAACAACGTCGCTTCCTGCCGAGCCCAGCCTTTTTTGCATTTTGGTACACACCATATTTGCATTTTGATGCGCGCCCTCTCCTCACCGCACGGAAAATCCATGCAGAAGCAAGCAAAAAACATCGAAACGAACCCGTTTAGGTAAGCGGACGTTAAAATAAAATCGTAACTAAACATTGACAGCATTAGAAAGAGACTGGAGAAAGGGGTTGGAGGAAAAGGAAAAAGTACGGAAGTTGAAGGAAAAAGGTACGAGAACGAGACAGTAAGGGTGGGGAGGGAAATCTTCTTAGTGTACAATCAGAAACAGATCGGCATCGGCGAAATGGCAAGCTTTGAAGGCAGGGCCCAGTACACGCCCCTGCATGAATATGAAACATTTCCAACTTCGCTCCCACCCTACCGTGTGCCACCCATCTTCGGTGCCCTTTCATACCTGTACGCTCGTACTCGCCGTACTTCGTTCTGTCAAACGATAACACCTGGAACCTGTGCCTAGGTTGCACAACGTAGATGCAGAGCCGTTCTTTTTTAACTTTTTCGTTCTTTTCTAAAACGTTATTTTTTTCTTTTTTTTTTCCTTATGCTCTACTTTCCATTGAGCTGATGCATTCGATGCCTGTTTGCTTATGTTCTGCTTCCCGGTTGTATTCTTCATCCATCTCCATCAGTCAATGGAAGCACTTTCAGCACTTCATTTCGTTTTCTATCTTCATTTTTTTTTAATTATCCGATCATATTATGCAAATCGTTATTTTATTTCGCTGCAAAATACGATTGCACTTCGCAAGGATGCTTTTGCCCACTGAGAATACTTTTCCTAAGACGACTAAGGGAAGAAGAGGTGGAAGGGGGGACTTCGTTGGTGCCATTTTATACACTGCTCGTTTTTTTTTCTTCTGCCCTCGTTCTGTCTTCTTCCAAGCAATATATATTTTCTTTTGACAAGCGACGGTAGGAAAACGCAGGAAAGCTTCAGCAAACCAATCATTGCACCTGTGGTTGTGCCTGGCGCCAACGGTGATGCGCTCAATGCTTACTTCAAATGGAAACGAGCAGATGGCACACGCTGCCACGATTATTGCTATCAAATCATCCGACCTGCCGTGCGGAATGGCACAAGGTAAGCTTAACAAATACCCCTCAAAACGAGCAAAATCACGCATTACGAACAATGCCTTTTTTGTTCAGGATACGTTTGTTGGGAGCTGATCTGACTTCAAGATCGCAGCTCGCTTAACATTGAGAGCATTTCTTTGTATTTTGAGTATTGCACTGTAAAAAAAAAGCTTCCACACCTAGAATCTATTAATTTAGAACTATTGTAAGGAGGAGAAATGCCGTATTATTGTGATTCTTACGTTCCGATACTAAGATTTGATCATCGCACAATCTATCAACTCCTAACCATTGGAGGAGTATCGTATGAGTATAAGTCCAATGTAGATGTTTAACCGATAAATGTATCGTGTGTGTGTGTGTGTGTGTGTGTCTATAAACTGTTTTAAAAGCTTTTCCTATAATAACAAATCCAATCAATCTTCCTAACTCAACTGTTCGACTGTCTCTAAAATTAGATTTGTACCAAGTTCTCGCAAACAGATTCTCGTGCTGCTGCTCTCCTCACTCTTCACTGCGGATGGTGATGAATGAACGATGATTTTCGTAAGAAAAAAAACCCCTCGTCCCTGCATTATTTGCTACAGTGCGCATCGTCCCTTGCCTAAAGTATCTCACTCATTTCCTCGAAGGATCACGATTTCACGAAGGTTGTTCCGAAAATCCCGAACCAAACTCGAGACAAAAAAAGGAAACCTCACCCGTCGTCGGGATTTGTGTGTCTCGATCTCAACAATCAAAGGCCAGTGCCAGACAGTTCGCGAATCGAAAGAGAGAGAGAGAGAGAGAGTTTTATACCCACCGACATTTCATTCCAGGGCGCAGTCTAAAACAAATGCCAAAAAGGCAAAGGTTCGTGTCGTATTGGGATGCTGTTCTTGTCGAGGTAAACGCTGAAGAAGGTGCAGTGAGCTGCTGACACACAAATCCGACTCACTTTTATCCACACATACACACACACACACACACAATATACATTGTTGATGCAATCGAGATGTAAATCATACGTTCAAACTTATCGGTACCGACTGACGCTGGAGAAAATCAATCTCCCGGTAACAAACGATTGGATTTTATATCGTTCGATGTACAGTTTAAAGTGGCAGCGCACAGCGGTGACTCACTTTAAAGTTTGAAACGAAGCAAGTTTTGATGGCTATGGTTATTGCAAAGTATGTTTTTCCACTCCCTTTTAGAGAGTGTCTTAAAACAAAGTCCCACAAAACAATGGGACGACGGTTAGATGACACAAAAAAAAACTGGGGAATGGAAAGGGCAGTCACCAACATTAGGAAAAGGAGAGGTTGATTTTTTGAGTTTTTTTTTTCACCCTTTCACCCTTTTCCAACTGTGTTGCATTATATCCCATCTTCATTACATTAAAGACACTTCATCCCAACCCTCGCAAGGTCATTTATCTTCCGATCAGCCGAGCAGAGGGCGATCCCCGTTTTACCGGAAAGGATGAGCTTCTGTTGCTCGTAAAAAAAAGCGACTCTCCTTATGCTGCCAAACCCTTTTCTCTGCCCCGTAATGTGGGAGCTTACGCCTCTGTAACGCTTAATCTCTTTTGTTTGCCCTCTACTCCGGGAGGGGTGGTAAAAAAAAGGTAACTCCATACCTTCGATCGATCCCAGACGGATGGCAAACGACTTAACGACTCTGCCTCTCCTCTCCCTCTCTCTCTCTTCAGCCGGTGTGTGGAAGAAATGGGAAATGGGGTGGCCAAACAGCCAAACAAAACATTATAAAACTCCATCGTTTTTTTTTCTCGTCCATGGTGCGAGATGGAAACAACTGCAGAAACATCCCCGAATTAAAAAGTAAAAAAAAAACGGAACCAACCCCGGGAGGTAAGCGAAGAACAAAAGCGAAACAACGCAAGACCAATCAAACTGCTGGAAGTTGTCAAAAGAGTGAAAAATACATTTTCTTTGTATTGGTTTTTTTTTCTTCACCCCATCTAAGCAGGGGGTTTGCTCCTGCATTGATACATAGTTGTTACATAGTTCCATACCTATCAGTGTCAATGGAGGTCAATTGGTTGGTACGTTTGATCACACACACGGAACTTTGGAATGAACTTAACTGCTCAATAGCTACCGTGTCTTTACAATGTCGCAAGTTTAATGATCCTTACTTTCGCTCTTTAAATTCACCAAAACTTTATCATTTCTGATTTTCTGGGAGAGTGTTTTTTTTTTAAATTTCTTCTACAAGATCCTGATTGTCCGAAGTGTCATTCTTGTGACACATTGTTAGGTAGGGATTTCGTATTTTCAGAGTGGATTTTTTTATATTTTAACATATTTTTATAAAATGTGTCACCAAAGGATAATAATAACAATAAAAATAAAAATATAAATACTAATTACATTAAAAATAATAATAATAAGAATAATAATAATAATAAAAATACTAATAAAATACTAATAATAATAATAATAATAAATATAATAATAATAATAATAATAATAATAATAATAATAATAATAATAATAATAATAATAATAATAATAATAATAATAATAATAATAATAATAA